>OZ035998.1:200000-230000 GCA_964035015.1 Corallium rubrum
AACTTTTACCTCAAACTTATCTTAAAAAACTGATTCATTTGAGAACTGATTCATTTCCTGATTTGTTTGATCTTGAAACATTCATCTAATATAAAACATTCATCTAATATAAAAACACCTCACTTCTACTCCTAGTGTATGATATATAGTGACACGAGTCACTGACCAGTGAGTACAACACACAATTCAACCAAAATTAAATAAAGTTAAACTCATAAAGCGATTTTATCATTATAAATAATTTCTATATAAGACATTGGTGTATACTGACAGTTTCTTCGATAAAAGAAGAGGAGCTTTGAAACAGGACACAGTTAAAGGCCCAACTGCTAAGTACGTATACGAACCGGTTGGCTTTGAGATAATTTGTTTCCGATCAAGTATTAAGGATTATGTATATATCAGATAAACAACGTCACAGTTTTGAAACTACTTCTTACCTTCTGCATGCCGTTCCAAGAAGAAAAGATATGCAAAGTAACAATTAATACTTTTCAAAAATCAAAACTGTCATCGAGATGTTGTCGTGTTCATTAACAACACTGCAACCACAGACTCTGAAGGCATGGCTGATATATTTAATGATTATTTTATTAATATTGGGCCAAAACTGGCAGCAGAAAATGAGGACGAATCAATGAGCAACAGTCAATCAACAAATAAGAACACTGCTCATCTGCCCATAAACTTTAGCTTTTCACCTATTTTTGGTTGATATTGTTAACTCAACCTTAAAAAATCTTAAGGCTTCTAAATCAACCGGCCTTGATAAAATCCCTGCAAAAATTCTTAAGCTGTCCTCGAGTGTCATTGCACCTTCACTAACTTTCATACTTAATCTGTCTCTATCTACTGGTATTTATATTAATGAATGGAAACATGCTCGTGTATCCCCATCTTTAAATCTGGGAATAGACGACATTGTGAAAACTACCGTCCTATTTCCATTCTACCAGTAGTGAGCAAAATTTTTGAAAAGGAAGTATTTCGACAAGTTTATCGTTACCTAACTGAAAACTCTCTGTTATCTGAATTCCAATCCGGATTTCGTCCCAAACACTCTACGATATCTGCACTCATCCAAATGTGCGATGAGTGGTTAGAAAATATGGATAACGGAAAGTTGAATGGGGTCGTTTTCCTTGATATAAAAAAGGCGTTTGACTCAATAAATCATGATATTTTGTTGAGAAAGATGAGTGAAAATTTTGGTGTCACTGGCATGGAGGTAAAATGGTTTAAATCATATTTAGCAGATCGGAAACAGCAATGCCTTGTAAATGGCAAATTGTCAACTGCAAAGAGGATAATTTGTGGAGTTCCACAGGGCTCAATTCTTGGCCCCTTGCTGTTTTTACTGTACATTAATGATTTGCCAGATTGTTTAAAATTAACTACGCCATGTATGTATGCCGATGATACCCAATTTTTTACATCTTCCTATAATTCCAAGGAGCTTGTTGCAAATTTAAATTCTGACCTTGCCAATGTCCGCAGCTGGCTAGTTGCAAATAAACTTCAAGTTCATCCATCTAAATCAAAATTCATGTATATTGGTTCCGCATATAATCTTAAAAATAAAGTATGGGAGCAACCTGTTCTGATAAACAACACTTCTGTCTCCCGAACCAATGCAAAAAAGTGTCTAGGAGTGGAGATAGATGAAAAACTTAGCTGGGAAAGGCATATTGGTGCAATTTGTAAGAAAGCCAGTGTGGGCATTGGTGCAATGAGACGTATGAAAGCTTTTGTTTCTACCAATACGCTAGAAACTGTTTATAAAGCTCTAGTCCAACCTTATTTTGACTACTGTTCCCCTCTTTGGGATAACTGTGGAAAACTCCTTAAAGATAAGCTACAAAGATTTCAGTCTCGAGCTGCTAGAGTTCTAACAGGTGCCAGTTACGATATAAGGTCGGCTGATGTACTTGATACCATCTCATGGGACACGCTTGATACAAGGCGGACCTATGCTAAATCGGTTTTAATGTACAACATACTGAATGACCACACCGCACCGGGCCTTAAAAATTCTTTTGAGAAGAGAAGTGTTAGTCAATATAATTACAATCTTCGCAATAATGCGACAGACCTGACACTGTCGAAGCCAAAAAGAGAATTTTTAAAAAAGACATTTAAATATAGCGGCGCTGTGCTTTGGAATCAGCTTTCCTGTGAGGCGAAAACAGCCGAGTCGCTATACAGGTTCAAAAGTAATATTAGGCCTTAGTTGGGTCACATCTTCATCTTCTTTCTTTTTGATAACTTTTAGTTTTTAGCTTAGTTTTTGTAATGTAATTTTAGTGAACATTTGTATTTCTTTATTTTAATAATTAATTTGTATTATACTATTTATATCTCTTATATTGTACTGACACGCCCTCCATGGAAATCAGCTAATGTTGTTGGGGCTAGCGTGTTTCTTTTAAATAAAGATTTACATACATACATACATGTTCAGAAGCAACCAAAGACGAGATTCACCCACTGACCTCTGTATAACTGGACTGCGGGCCTTAACCCTAACCCTAATCCACGATACTTTTGTATTGCACGAAGTGTTCCAAATTGAACGGCGCCATGTTTGATTTTCTGGTTTGCTGATTGGTTAATTTTAGACCTAACAAGATGGCGTCCTGTCGGTCATCTCTGATTGGTCAATTTCGCGGCTCAGACCTAACAAGATGGCGCCTGATGGCGTGTAATCGGGCCATTTTTTTCGTGGGGTACCCACAGTCCAGTTATATAGAGGTCAGTGGATTCCCCACGAAAACAACTCGAGTACTTCCCTAATACCTGGCGATCAATGGCGATCTTCCCGACTATATGGCGTTCGTGTCGAATAATGTGCCGAATATCTGGCGATAGCTGTCGAGTATGACGTAAGTGCGGTCCATATGGCAAGCAAGCACTCAAGCAAGATTTTTCCGACATAGCGGCTCCCGCTGACAACAAAAACATATACATTTTCAACTGATTCCGTCTGATAATAGCAAACATATATAACCTTTCCCAGTAAGTCATTATGCACGTTGTGATGTAACTGGTTAGTTTCACGTATAAAACAAACTGAAACAAACTCTTCGTAGTGAATTGCTTACCTCTGCTACTCAACTGTTGGGGGATAAATGGGTGTTAGCTCGAGATAGAAAGAAAGTGGAATGGTTCTTAAGAGCAGTTCCTGAAACTAATTTTGAAATTAATACGCTTCCTTTTATGTGTACACTGTAGGCCGTACAAGTGCCACTTTTATACTTTATTACTATTTTTTGTTTATATTAAGTATTTTTTGTATTAGAGTTTAAAACTTAAAGTCAGATCAACGACCATTCATAAATAATGATATATGTGTATATATAGTAGGCGTGAGCTCTCTCTGAGCGATTTCGCTCTAAGTAAATGCAAATAAATATTGTTTATACAAAAAAACAACAACAAAAAAACAAAAAAACCCTGAAATATCTCAAGAACGAAGTGAGGAAATAAAAAAACTGGAAAAGATGTTACTCTGTGATTTCAAAAGTACTTTCAAATAAGACAAACTTAATTTTCGTTTCATAAGCACTTTAAGGTTTCAACAATCGACACCACGATTGTTGTAAAAGCAGCCTCTTTATTTACACCAAGTACTTGGACCTGTCTTTACAACGATCAACACTTGATACACACGCTAATATATACATAGAAATGTCGAAATGTTTGGTCCTGACCTGCCTGTGCTAGGAATTGATGTATTTTTTCCGGTTTGTTTTCTTGTAGACCTTTACATTTATCTTAGCCTGGCATTTTCCGTACAGGTAAAGTAAATTTTCTGTTCTGTTTTATGCCATTATATTTCGTGCCGTGCGTTTCTATTTTATTCCAATGCACTCAATTTTACTCTATTTTATACTATTTTAATTTAATTATTTTTATTGCATTTCATTCTATTTCATTCCATTCCAATTTTTATTCATTCCGTATTCTATTCTATTCTATTCTATTCTATTCTATTCTATTCTATTCTATTCTATTCTATTCTATTCTATTCTATTCTATTCTATTCTATTCTATTCTATTCTATTCTATTCTATTCCATTCCATTCCATTCTATTCCATTCTATTCCATTCTTTTCCATCCTATCCCATTCTGTTCCATTCTATTCCATCCTATTCCATTCTATTCCATTCTATTCCATTCCATTCCATTCTATTCTATTCTATTCTATTCTATTCTATTCTATTCTATTCTATTCTATTCTATTCTATTCTATTCTATTCTATTCTATTCTATTTTATTTTATTCTATTCTATTCTATTCTATTCTATTCTATTCTATTCTATTCTATTCTATTCTATTCTATTCTATTCTATTCTATTCTATTCTATTCTATTCTATTCTGTTCTATTCTATTCTATTCTATTTATTCTATTCTATTCTATTGTATATTGTATATGTATTCTAATGTATTGTACCTCACTATATTTCTATTTGTGTTCAACACTGCCTACGCAGCACACTACTTCGATTAGACTTGACTAGAAAGGGATGCGATGTTATGTCATGGCATGAGACGGAAGGAAACGGAATGGCGTGGCGGAATAGAATGTGATAGATTACGTTGTCCCAGTCCCACAGTCCCAGTCTAGTCTGGTCTAGTCTAGTCTAGTCTAGTCTAGTCTAGTCTAGTCTAGTCTAGTCTAGTCTAGTCTAGTCTAGTCTAGTCTAGTCTAGTCTAGTCTAGTCTAGTCTAGTCTAGTCTAGTCTAGTCTAGTCTAGTCTAGTCTAGTCTAGTCTAGTCTAGTCTAGTCTAGTCTAGTCTAGTCTAGTCTAGTCTAGTCTAGTCTAGTCTAGTCTAGTCTAGTCTAGTCTAGTGAAATAAAAGTAGTGTGCTGCGTAGGCAGTGTTGAAATACAGATCGAAATATAGTAAGGTTTGAGTACTGCCGAAAATATTGAACGTAGTTTCTAACGTTTCGAGCGAAGGCCCTTCGTCGGAGAGAAACGTAACGAGTGTAAACAAACAACGAGCTTATACAAGAAAGATAATCATTTAAAAAGGATGTAGATCCTGAAATAGATTTAGCAGAGTTGAGAAAAGAACACGTGTACAGTAGCAACGGGTACGAGACAAGAAAAGGTACCCGCTGGTCTGGTCTGGTCTGGTCTATTCTGGTCTGGTCTGGTCTGGTCTGGTCTGGTCTGGTCTGGTCTGGTCTGGTCTAGTCTGCTATAAAATTTAAGGCTTTTTTCCTTACTTATTTTTAGATTTTTTAACTGGTCTGAAGATTATGAAAATTCAAAAAGTCTTTACTATTTGGGTAACCATTACAGCACAGTTTGGAAAAACGTCGACGAGGTACTTACTGCATGCTTTTGTTCTCTCTGTGAGCAATTTCCAAATAGATCTCAAAAGAACTATATGCTTACAAATGTCGAAATATTTCAAAAGAAATTACTAAGTAAAGACTATCAAGTCATTATCACTGTGTGGTCAGGTTCTACAAAGGTTGGTAATGTGGAACAACCTTGAAGTGACTATTGAAGTGAAATATTTCTTGGTATTTTTTGGTAATTATGGTGAACAGAGGATCATAACAGGAGCATTGAGCAAAATTTTAAAGAGAATCTGGTGTATAGTCTTAGATCTATGAACTGTTAAAGTTTCTCATGGCTATTTCATTACATGGCTATCGTCATTTCTCATGCGGTCCGAAAGCCAATTGTTGGTATTTTTGTACCTTCTCTTGGTGTTTATATATGCAATGCGTGTCTGTGCTAGAAGGAAGGAAGGAAGGAAGGAAGGAAGGAAGGAAGGAAGGAAGGAAGGAAGGAAGGAAGGAAGGAAGGAAGGAAGGAAGGAAGGAAGGAAGGAAGGAAGGAAGGAAGGGAAGGGAAGGGAAGGGAAGGGAAGAAAAAGGATATAGGCATGCCATGTGCACGAACCATATCTGCTTGTTGTTGTCTTTCAATGTTAGATCTGGTCTTCTTGTAGTAATTGTTTTTTGCATACAATATTCGAAGTACACATAAAAGAATATTCTAATTAGTGGGCATTATGAAAGTGGTGTATTACACTGTAGCCATCCATGGTACCATCTACAAAGCCCTCTGAAACTTCACTTTGGAAAATTTTTATATTGTTCTAACCGCATCTTCTCTGTCTTAGTTTGTAGAATAGCTTTCAGTTTACCCCATTCCTTTTTACACTTCTCACATATTCTTTCATCATTTAGCTATACCGTATCTTCACTAAACTTTACTATTTCCCCTATGTCTAGCATCATCTCCTACTTCTCTTTTAATAGAACAATATTCTTCCATACATTCCCGCTTCCAAGCCTTATTATTATTATTATTATTATTATTATTATTGTTGTGTTGTTGTTATTATTATTATTGTTATTATTATTATTGTTATTGTTATTGTTATTGTTATTGTTATTGTTATTGTTATTGTTATTGTTATTGTTATTGTTATTATACAGCCCATTTTCTATGGGCCAAAACCTCAAGATACCAAAGTTTGTTATCTTTTGATGAAGTCTACTCTACGTGCACCACCCTAGACATCACTTTTCTTAAAATGGATTCACTCTCCGTTAATATGGTCTTTTGCATTTCTTTTAGTACCCACTTCTGTTGGGATTTCTCTTTTATCATCTTCTCTATCTGTTCTTCCAATTTCTCCAACCCTCCTCCTAAGCATCCGGCTACCAAAGGTACTATTTCAACCAAAAAGCCTGGACGCCTCTCGCGGATTTCAAATGCCAGCTGTTGGTATTTTTGCAATTTTCCCCTCCGTTTTTCTGCAATGTTCGCTTCTGCAGGACATGCCATGTCTACTATCCAAATTTTGCCTTCCTCGATGTCTTCCAGAATCAGATCAGGTCTTCTTGCTGTTGTTGTCTTTCTCATCTTGTATTCAAAGTCCCACACAAGCTTTTTACCCGGCTTTTCAATAACTGTTCCTTTCTTCCAAGCTGTTTTGTACCGCACTACACTCTCTTCAAGCAAACCTGCCTCTTTTCCCCCATTCCACAGCAAACACCATCAGCGTATTGTTATGCCTTCTCATGTACTCATTACCAGCAAGAACCTTACATCCAGCCAACAAATGATGTACGGTTTCTCTCCTATCAGAACACAATCTGCAATTCTCCGATTCTATCTCTATTCCCCATAAGGCCTTCCAAGCTCTGGTCTCGGCCATCTGCTCTAACATCCCCACCACTGCTGCCGTCTTTCTGAAGTCTAGGTTGCACTCCAACCACTGGTTACATTTCTCTTCTTGACCCATGAAAACCTCACTTTGTATCTTCTTCTCTCGATATTGATTGATACGTCCTTCTTCCGTCTTCGATTTCACCCCTGCCCCCATTGCCACGAGCCAGATACAACCTTTCATCGCTTGCTTGTCTCCCACGCATTTTTCTCTCTCTAAGTTTCCTCTTCACAATCATGTCCATTTCAACCAAATCTTCCTTGCTCATTCTGCAAACATTCATCACATATCCTGCTACAGGTATTACTCTACAGTTCACAGCTCTAACCAGGTTCTTATCATAAAGCTCTAACTGCGTATGACTTCTCATCCTCTTTGTTATCTCCTTCACCACTCTTTCCATCACTTGTCCAATTTGTCAGCCTGTTCACACCCTAAGAACTTATATATCTCATTTGCATCCGGATCAAGTGTATTCATTCGCTCCTCCAACACATCTAATCCTTCACCATTTTACCATGTTCCATCACGATCTCTGCACACTTTGTTAGCCCATAGCACGCCCCTGTATCATGGCTGGCCTTTACGATCGTCTCATTGACAGCTTCTAAATTGCTGTGGTTTTCTTGGTACACTTTGAGGTCATCTATAAATAAACTGTGTGTCCTTTTCACTATCCTGCCCCCAGGCATTCCCATCCTGTACCCTCTAGTTTCGCTTAGTAGCATGCTAATTGGCACCTCACTTAAGCCGAATCCTACAGGCGAATAACTGTCTCCTTGTAAAAACTCGGTCCTAACCGAAATTCATCTGCTAGTCTTCTTCTGCCCATCTTTCCATACTTCCAATTTTGTTTGCCATTTCTTCATCAGTTCCTCGATTAATTTACACACATCATCGGTATCCCCCCATCCATCTATATACTGTCTGCGTCCAGTCGTGATGCATTCTATCATAAGCCTTCTGGTAGTCGTAGTACGCAACAGCCAGATTTCTGTTGTGTTCCCTCACTTCATCCATTATACATTTATCAATTAGCAGAAGATCCACTGTACCCAATTTCCACTCTGATGTTCCCATCTGTCCTTCATCCCACATATCATTTCTAACAGCATGGTTCTGTAGATACTTAGCTATTAAACCAGTGTATGTTTTGTATGAAGTCGGTATTCAAACAGGTAATAGGCCTGTAATCTTTAACTGGGCTCAGATCCTCAGTCTTAGGCATTAATGGAGATCTTCCCCAAGCTATCCATTCTGGTATCTTTTTCATGTCTTGCTTCCATGATTGCATTGCGTTACACAATGATTTCCAAGTTCCTTGCAATTTCTTCCACCAGTAGTTTTGGATACCATCGATTCCTGGAGAAGTCCAGTTCTTTCGTTTCTTCAATACCTTCTCAATATCAGTTACTGTTACCATAAACTCTTCTACATCTTGAATTTTATTCTTTAGCTGTTGCTCTATCTCAAACATCCATGGTTGTTCTTTTGTTGTACTTTTTTGTTCCCAGATACCTCCCCAAAATTCTACAAACTTTTCAATCTCTGGAACAGTCCCAGTAAAGTTCTTTGTCTGGTTCATTTTTCGGTAGAATCTTCCTTCATCTTCTCTAAACCTTGCATTATTATAGATCTTCCTGCCTCTTCTGATCATCTTTTCTAACATAATTTTACTATATCGCAGCTTATCCAACCATTTCTCTTTTGCGTCTCTAAGCTCTTGGTCTGTCACCTGCTGACATCCTATTTTTCGTTTTAGATCTTTCAAGATAACTTTCTCTTTTCTGGTAGCTTTGTCTTTTTCGTCTATAGAGCTCATTCCCAGTCCTAGCAATCAGCTGACGTAATTCTTTCATCTTCTTCTTTAATTTCCTTTCCCATCTGTTACCCCCCACCTCCGTTGTTCTTTCGCTCTTTCTCTTTCACATTCATGACTATAGCTACTGCCTTTCCCATTGCATACACTGCATTAGTTATTACTGTTATTTCGTCAACATTTTGCAGGTGCTTCTCCAGTATTCTATTCGAGCTTCGTTCCACTTGTGTCGTCATTTTCAATTTCGGAAGTTTTACTCTCGGCTCTATCTTACTTATTGACGTCTTACCTATTTCATTCAGTTGTTTAAGAAATTCGCTTCCAACTCAGCATCTTCCTCTTCTAAATCTATTATATAATCTCTACTGGTGTTGTCTTCTTCTATTGCTGCATCTACCTCTTGGCGTTCCTCATTAAAACGCAAACCTTCATTTGCTCTCCTCTCCTCCTGAATAGTTACTTCCTCGTTTTGCAATTCCTCCGCCGTTATCGGTTCTTCTACTGCTCTTTTTCTTACTAACACCAGATTGGTAATCTCTGTCCCCTTTTTAAATCTGGCCGCACTATCCCTCAATGTTTGTGGATTTATCCTGCTATATTCAGTAAATTCTTCATCCCATCTTTCTTTCACTCTCTTCATAAAGCCTCGACCTCTTTCCCTTTCCTCTGTATCGATCTCTACTAGTCTCACTTTCATTACTGTTGACCATTTCGTGTTATCTGTTATTTGTTTGCTGTACCTCTGTTGCTCTGTTATAAAAAAACATAGTTTCTGCATTCTGGTTGTTCAATTCTTCCCTCTGAGATATACTTCTCATTATGTTCGGCCCGTTCTTGAATCAAATAGCATTATCCCTCAAGTTTTGCTTAGTAATTACCTTCCTTCCGCCGCATAAAACCTCTTCCTCTCTCTCGTTCTTCTAGATCTATCTGTACTAACCTTACTTTCTCGTCATGGTACCATTTAGTGTTGACACCACATCTTTCGGGTTCTTCTTGTGAGTCAGCAGACCTTACATCTACCACTGTTTGGCTCGAGGTGCCCAACCATTTGTTGGCCGCCTTAAAAATATTTTTTTACCAAATTACATAAACATAATCCTTTGACCTCCTCCCCTCACGTGCAACACACGGCATTTATTAACACTTGAATGTTTTTATTGGTTCCAGGTTGTGCAGTACACAGGTCAGAATATTGAAAGACTTACTCTCCAAACTCGACAGTTTCGTGATGCAATGTTTGATTCTACGTTGCCATGGCAACTAATTGACAGCGCGGCAGGTCGACTATCTGTTCCTCGGTAAGTTATACAGGGCCCAGTTTATGGCCAAAAGAGCAAAGTAGGCCCCGTCCTCCCGTGGTTGCCAATTTTTGGTTAATTGTGAAATATTTCTATCATAAATATTCAAGAAGTTGATATCGTGATGCAGTTCAGTTTCATTTCTAGCCGGAACGCAATGCTTGCTTGCTTGCATTCCCATGTTCATGTTGCTTGTTTCTCTTTAATAAAATAGATCTCCGACTTTTATGTGGCTGGAAGATGGAAACTTGTACTGTTTTGAAGGTTTGTTGTTGAAAAAGTGAGTTGCTATAGCAACGTAGAAAAGCTAAGCAATAAATAATAAACGTGGTCTTCGACAAATTTTCGCTTTTATTACAATTTGTTACTATGCAAACATTTTAAGAATTAATGTGTTTTTATAGATGCTTTTTAAAATGGCTAGAAAATAACCACCGCTTTACTTAAGGACGTTCTTAAGGAAGTAGGAATACCCAGGCAGAGCATAATAATGATAAATTTACGTGCTTTATTGAGCTGTTAATTATATTATTTTCTCTATAGGTTGCAGTCCGACAGCAGGTGAGAGAAAAACTTTTCTTTAATATCGCATATTATCAGACTGGTAAAGCTTTGAACAGGTTTTATTGCCCATTTTTTCTACTTTTTTCGGGACACAGTTTTTTGTTTTTGATACGTCTGCGCATGCCCGACGCGTGCCCAAGTTTCAACCAAAAAGAAAGCAGAAATCTTTAGTGGTTACCAGGCCCATATTCATATTTGGGCCTGGGTACCAGACGAAGTAAACTCTTACTGCTCTTAAGCCGGCAAAGTACACTGGACCTAGACTACCGATATGGCCGCCAGTGGCTTCAAAATGTTTACTGCTGACCATAAAGGATGAGCACTGCAGTCGTATTATAGTGTATGGGACATTTCAGTCAAATTTATTCAAAATGTACAGCCAAACGCTGTGGCTTTGTGCGCTAATTGAGATAGTTTTTGCCCTGTTGCCGTATAGCCGACATCTTGGCGATCAACGGAGTATTTGTTACGTGATCTTAAATTAAATTAAACTTATTAACTTTTTCTTGTAGGTTGTTGTCCTTTAAACTGCACTCATGTATTGAATTACGAAATGGCTGTTGCAAAGTTAGTATATATTTTATGAAATCTTATATCCTTTGCAATACTTTACTCTTTCTGGCCAACATCCGCGAATCTCAAGTCTTCTGTATTTTAATCTGACTAACGCCAGAAGATTTTACTCGTCAGTCGTCACATAGAAAACCCACTGACGGGAAAGATTTCAATTCATCGTTGTTAAGTATTAAGCATTGTTAATAAAACATCAGTCATCCTCGTTCCCAGGGCCTTCTCGGTGCACTGGAAAACGGAGGCCCTGGGAACGAGGATAAATATCAGTGATACAGAACTGGTGTTTTATTAATTAGTTTTTACTTTATTATTCTTGAGTCACTGTTACTGGGACTGGATACCACTGGCGTCTTGTCAACTGGATACGGAAAGTCTGTTATTTTTCTTTTGCTTCTTTTTCTGTTTAATTATTTGTTGGCTGGCTCGCCTCCGTATAAACACGCCGTTAGTTAATGCACTGGTGGTGTCCAAACAAGCGAACATACTTCCGGTTTCAAGGCCGTTTTCCATTACGTTCGCTTAGGCCGCGCAGACGGAGCGAGCTTTGAAAGTTGGAAATTTCAACTTCCAGAGCGAACTGAACAATTCGCGCTCCACCCGCACGGGTAAAATCGCGTGATTGCTCGGACACCTGATAAATGTTCTTTTTTCAAGTACTTCAAAAAAACTAAGTAAATTAAATCTGTTATGTTTTCTTTTTGTTTTTTTTACTGTAAAGGTGTTTCCCTGACCTGGAACGAACAATGAGAGAGGTTGATTTATGTCACAATATTTCACCCAACTATATCATACCGAGGTTTGTTTTCAATTAATATCATGATTTGTTTTTCGTGCACTATCTTTTAGCTAGCCTGTGTCACAGCCAGAACTCGGTAAGAGTAAGGTCTGTGAACACTTTCAGAGCGATTGCTTGTTCCTGCATAAATTAAATTCCAAGTTTTGGGAGAAATAATTTATGTCACCTTAAAAAATAATGACGTAGTTTTGTGCTCACTATACCCACTTTTACATGTTTAAAGCGACAAATACAAGGTAAATCGAGAGACAGAGTCAGTAGTTGGTTTGTAATATGTGTATACGTATGTTATTTTGGCGAATTTGATCGCGTTGCATGATAATTATTAACATATTTAGCTCTAATATCGTGCCTAGTCCTCTCCCAGCAGGAACAAGTAATCGCTCGAGTGTTCACAGACCTTTACTCTTACCGAGTCAGTAAGGGCTGTGACACAGGTTATCATTTACTGTACCACATAAAATACACGTTACACTTCATTTTCGCAATTTGCGAAGATTTGATGTTGCGAAAAATATATCTCATCTACCTTAGATGACGTTAAAGCAAAAGGCAAGTACGAACATAGTACTTGTTTTGCTTTCTATATAGGGGTCCTTATACAGTAAAAATCGTCGTGCTGGAACCAACCATTTCCTCAGCTTGTCAGCCAGAAAAGGGTCTTAATATAGTTGCTCTCTACTAAGAAATCAAGCTACTTAGGTTCTTAAATAGGTTCTTATGTTTTAAGGAGTAAAGTCATTGTTAATAATTGTCAGTTGTTTGCTGTACAAGCTGTGTTAGTTAGTAATACTCAGAAAAACTCTGAGCTCTAAGCGGGACTCGAACCCACAACCTTCTGAATGCTAGTCAAACGCTCTAACCATTGAGCCACTAGAACTCGGATAGCGGAGCAAGGTTAAATAACAAGGTTAACACTACTTTTATTTCACTGTCTTTTTCTTCGCCTCGGGGAATTGAAAAAAAGCTTCTTGTAGAGAGTGTTGAATTTTATACCCATGTCTTATATTTTTATGTAAAATTTTCATGATTTTTGTTTATTTTAGTCGAACAATACTTCCTCTTGAGTTGAAATGCCGCTGGGAGGACTGGAACTGGAATGATCCAAGCTCTCCTATTGATTTAAGCTCAACAACTATTTGCCTTGATGGAGATTTGGGTACCGTCCTTAAGACATACCGTGAGGTCAGTATTATTCTTACTTGTGTGTGTGTGTGTGTGTGTGTGTGTGTGTGTGTGTGTGTGTGTGTGTGTGTGTCTATGAAATATCAGACTTTATTATATGGCTTTGTAATATCCTGAGTTCGATTGGTCAACGTATGGTGCGTAAAAATGCGTATTCGGACCATCTTTTTTCGTATTTTGACCGCTGTCCCGGATGTTGAGTTTGCTGGTGTGAATTTCACACTAAGTTTGATACAGTAATTGAAATAGCCATATAATAGACGATTTGTTAACTTCGTTAAAAACCTTCTGGCCCCGTTACAAAACCTCGCCTAGCTGCTTGTTGTCTGCACTGTCAAGATCTTGATATTTTCCCGTACAGACCTTGTTCTTGGTTTATAATCATATAACTGAAATACTGTGAGGTCCATGCTATTCTTAGGCCTGCGCTAAACGTCGCACAATAGACGAACTGATTTCGAACTAACTTCGTCGATAATGCGACGTAAATGCGACGTCGAATTTCAGTCGAATTTAATTGCTTTTACTTGAACACGTTGAGCCCGAAAACGATTCCTTGAAAAATGGAACCGAAATGTCACAGACAGAAGAGAAAGATTTAATCCGACGCGACGATATTTCGTTGTGTAACTCGAACACGCATTATCGTCGCATCATCCGACTCAGGCGAATTGAATTAACTCATTCCTGTCCGAGGGAAGCCCCTATGAAATATCAATATTCTACCTTGCAGTTAAGTTGTCCAATCAGAGAGTTAGATTTGTACCACGTGACAATATTTTTTTGTACTGAATATAGCCCTACCGTACCTCAAATTCCCCGTTAGCGTGTCTTTTTGCCTAGAGTAATTTTTTGTGAAATACAAAATTTAGCTTGAAAGGGAACATCAGTTATGAAAACATAAATAATTATACAATGTTTGGTATAATATATCATTTATAGACCTCTTGCCCGGGCTTCACCCTCGGGTTATTTCATCCATTGGGGTAATTTTTTGTTGTGGAATACTCCTTGCTCCAGGTCTATAATTGATAAATATCACACGACTGAAATGCCGTGCGATTAGTATTCTTACTTGAGAGTATGTATATCTGTAATATCAAACTATATCACATAACTGATATACCATAAGTAAAATAAAAGTAGCGTGCTGCGTAGGCAGTGTAGAAACAACAATCGAAATATAGTAGGAAGCAAACGTTTCGAGTGAAGGCCCTTATAAGGTCTGTATTGTGCTTACTTGAAAGGGTGGGTTAAATCATACCCACTTTCAGCAGAGCTCGTACTCGTTTGTGGTTTGGCAAAATCTTGTTAAAAAATATCACTGTGATTTTTATTTTTTTTATTTTAGATTCGCCAGGGAGCCTCCTTGGATTATTTTAATAAATGGTGGCCTAAAATCAAGGAAATGATGAACCGTTATATGACCCAACTTGATGACGGAAACGGTACTTCACTGCTCAAATTATTTTGATAATACACTGTAAAATCCCATTAGACCATATTATTTTGTTTTTAGTCCGTTATTATCTGGTGGTAAAGACCTCATTACGAAAATAGACACTGTTGGATTATTCTTCGATGTAATATAGACCACTTTTAAAAAGGCCTTCACTTTAAATATTCTTTTATGTGCATCTAAATGAGCCTTTCTGGCCTCGTTATGAAGCAAAGATTCTTTTGAATTACAGACACACAAGCGAGGCCAGAAAGGCTTATTAAGATGCACATAAAAGAATATTCCTTAATCACCATTATGAAAGGTGGTGTATATTTAACACGAGTCAGTATTCTTCCTCCGATTTATAAATACAGCCAAGCAGGTTGAAAAACGAATGTTTCAAGAAAAAATCGACCCCAAATTTTGCTAAATTAAACTGTAATCTTTCTCCGATTTCTAAATACTGATTAAATATTTATTTCTTTTGAATTTTCTCATGACTTATTAATGAAGTAGTATTTCAAGTGCAACTTAAAAAATTCTAAAAACAAGAATCTGGTCTGATTAGTATTTATATTATATTTATATTTTGGTTATTATTCAACGCAAAACTCGTGCTTCGCACTCGGTCTTTACAGTTAAATAATTAACCTCTTCCTAGGCTTTTAACCTCTAAATCTATTTCTCAAATCTTGATTATAAGATCTTGTTCTGTCTCTTTATATATTACAAGCCTTTGCTATGTATAATTCTCCCAAACAACTATCTCAGTATACGTACTGCGATAGTACTCCATCACCTTCCCAAACAACTATCTCAGTATACGTACTGCGGTAGTACTCCATCACCTTCCCAAACAACTATCTCAGTATACGTACGGCGATAGTACTCCATCACCTTCCCAAACAACTATCTCAGTATACGTACTGCGATAGTACTCCATCACCTTCCCAAACAACTATCTCAGTATACGTACTACGATAGTACTCCATCACCTTCCCAAACAACTATCTCAGTATACATACTGCGATAGTACTCCATCACATACCCAAACAACTATCTCAGTATACATACTACGATAGTACTCCATCACCTTCCCAAACAACTATCTCCGTATACGTACTGCGATAGTACTCCATCACCTTCCCAAACAACTATCTCAGTATACATACTGCGATAGTACTCCATCACCTTCCCAAAAAACTGTCTCAGTATACATACTGCGATAGTACTCCATCACCTTCTTCATCAGTATTTTCATTTTCTTCATTCCATAAATACAATTGAAAATAGATTAATAATTTGAAAATATTTTTCCAGGTGTGATTTCTAAGGCGCAGCCTTGTACATACGATGTGGCAACATACGGAGTAGATACCTTTATTGGTTGTTTGTATCTGTGTGCTTTGAGGTATTGACTTATTTATTTACTTTGGTTTTGTATCCTTTCTCTGTATTGTATTGTATTGTATTGTATTGTATTGTATTGTATTGTATTGTATTGTATTGTATTGTATTGTATTGTATTGTATTGTATTGTTTTGTTTTGTTTTGTTTTGTTTTGTTTTGTATTGTATTGTATTGTATTGTATTGTATTGTATTGTATTGTATTGTATTGTATTGTATTGTATTGTTTTGTTTTGTTTTGTTTTGTTCTGCATTGCTTTGCGTTGCGTTGCGTTGCGTTGCGTTGCGTTGCGTTGCGTTGCGTTGCGTTGCGTTGCGTTGCGTTGCGTTGCGTTGCGTTGCGTTGTATTGTATTGTATTGTATTGTATTGTATTGTATTGTATTGTATTGTATTGTATTGTATTGTATTGTATTGTAATTAACACTTTTCGATACATCTTTTGTCATTTTCGTTGTTCCTTGCTTCATTTCTTTATTCCATCTTTTTGCCACTCTTCCACTGATTTTTTCATTTATTTTCTCACTCAACTGACAAAACCTAAAACTCGAGTGAAATGCCAAATATTACTTGTAATATTCCCAATTCTACTCTCGGCATTACCACATTATATATACAGAACTCGTGGCCAAGCTCTTGGTAACGGCTTCCGTAACTCAGTGGTCAGAGCACTGCACCAGCATCGCAGGGTCGCGGGTTCAATTCCTAGCTGGAAGGCCTTGATGTTGCATTTTTTGCAACTGGTCCCGGTTTGGTCTTATAATGTATATATTCTACACTCGAAATTTTCCTTCACCAAAATTTCCTAGAACATCCAGTTTAATCGAGTAAATATTACTTGTGACAAAAGCCATGTTTATTGCATCCGATCATACTGAGAAAGACAGCTTTTTCTGCAGTGTCTGTCTCTCGGCGCGTATATTATACGTGTATATATGTAATATATACATTATGAGCGGCCGAATTGTATTAGCATTTACAACGGTCGTGAATGTTGTATGGCTGAAGTTGAAATGGCTGAAGTAAATCAAGTTGGTCGCTTATATGAGAGATTGGACCAGAAAAACACTGCGTTTCTATTCTGGCAACCAACCGGAAACAGCAGTACTTTATTGTTATGCATTTTATGATCACATTTACTGTATTAAAAGTTATCACTCAGATTGCTTTTTAGCGCAGTGTTGACTGATTGCAAAGGGTCTTTCAAGGGTGGTCGCTTACAAGAGCTTAAAAACAAAGAAAAAAACTTGTAAATCGGAAAGGTGGTCGCGGTCGCTTACGAGAGCTTTTAGTAACAGAGTTTAATATGGAATTTAAACAGGGTTTCGTGAGGGTGGTCGCAACTAGAGCTGGTCGCTTACTAGAGTGGTCGCAAGGAGAGCTTCGACTGTATAAGCAATTTAGGCTGAGGAAATCGATCTGAAAGTTTATTTAAAGAAGACGCCTGGGTCAGGCGTTCACTTGGGCTACCACAAGCCTGAATTGAAGGCTGAATAGTGAATATGGTGCATATACTTTACACTGGTGAACATATTTACGATCAAGACAGTTGTCAGCCACATCTGTTCACTATTAAACTACAAAATGAGTCAGTCTATTTCGAAATCTACAGCAACGTGCAAAGAACTTACATGTCTCGCGGCCTCACTCAGTCGCACGGCTACAACTCACCAGAAGTATGAGTACTAACGGAAGTAAAATGTGCAAAAATGCAAAGTCGGGACAACCAAGAAAAAGAAACCGAGCCGAAACCTAGCCTCGGTCTACCTGCACAGATAGCCCGAGTAATAAGTAATAAGTATTAATGAGTTGGATTAGTAATTTGGTTCTCATTATGTTAATGATTACTTTTTCGTGTAGGGCAGCGGAAGAAATGGCTAAACTACAGAATGACGAGGTACGTGCTGGATCCTTCTTTGTTGTTTTTAGTGCACAATTTCTATGGAAACTTATGATAGATGGTGAAATTCGACAGACAGACAGACAGACAGACAGACAGACAGACAGACAGACAGACAGACAGACAGACAGACAGACAGACAGACAGACAGACAGACAGACAGACAGACAGACAGACAGACAGACAGATTGATTGGGTACAAAGAGCAACGTTTTCTTTTTTTTTGTGCGTTGGAAGTTCCCGTTTCCATCATTGAAGGCAGTACATTTAGAAGAACAATTATATGTTTTGCTTGTTGATGAGAATTGTTTTCTTGTGACCGGGAATCGGGTATTTGAGCAGATTTAGGTTGCACGCCGCAGCAAATCGAAGGCACAACATTTGCGTTCGATGTCGTTGTTATCGTAGTTGTGCGCGCTATTGGACGTGGTTTCTATATATTAGATAGTAAATTACAACTTTAGCTCTTCCGAAATATCGTCTTTTGCTATCACAAATGCGAACAACTTGGCCACAAAACTAAAATCAAATGGCAGACGTTGTAATCTAACTCTGAGCCACAGTGTCCTACTTTTTCAATTAAGTCGATATCACTATGGCAATATGGAGTTGAATTACCGTATTGTCATAGTGATATCTCCCGTTGCGTTGAACGCCAAAGATATGGATTAAATCTAATTTATTAGAACTAACACATAATTCAATTTTGGCGCTATTAATATATTTAAAATTAATTTTTGTTACAGTAAATTTTTTTTAGTTTTCACCACGTATTTAAAGAACATAATTTCTTTGTTTGGTTCATGAATTATTTGAGTATGAGAATGTTTTTGCTTCTTTCTTTCTATTTATTTACAGTTTTTATTCTTTTCGTTCAGGATAATGCCAAACGTTATCGTGATCGCTTTTTGAAAGGTTCTTGTTATCTCGACAAACTTTGCTTCCCCAACGGAAAATGGTACACACAGGTAAGAAATTAACGTAGAATGGAATAAAATGAAATGAAATAAAATGAAATAAAATGAAATGAAATAAAAATGAAATGAAATAAAAAAATGAAATAATTAAATAAATGATAAAAAAATTAAAATAGCAAAAATAAAAACAAAAATAATGAAAATAAAATATTGTGTTCTTCGATATACACGTGTGTTTCCCTTGCAGTTTATACCAGTAGTTTTTATTAGAGTGATTTTTACTAATTATGATAGTGCTATGTGTATCTACTAGGGTAGCTAACTTTGTTCAGTCCTTTTACTGTACTTCTTTAATCAAGAGAAACAATTTGGAGAAAAGAGTAGGTACTAAAACTAGGTTGAGAAAACGGCCTGCCTTAAGAGGATGAGTTAATATTGGTGTATTTTTGGCGAAATTAGTGTGATAACAGGTATAAACTATATCAGTGGATTACAAGTAGCTCACTTTTTAATGCTTGTTTGCAGGTGGTTCCACAAGGTCATCCTACTGAAACACTAAGTGATGGTAAGTTGAAATAATGAAAAAAGAAACAAAAACTAACACTATATGGCTTATCACCAGCTATCCTATAGCTATGCTGAATAGACTTGATCTAGTCTCAGTGTAATTAGTGAATATTTTGCTAGCAGTTATTGGACGAGGTTTTGCAGTAAATGCTGCATGCAATTTTTATTTCACGGGTTTTGATATAAATGTTTATCACATTTTTTTTAATGTTGGTACGACAACGTTGCAATGGCTGCACCATTGTTAAAATGTACATTAAATGTATAGTGTTATAAAAGTAGTGTGCTGCGTAGGCAGTGTTGAAACTACAATCGAAATATAGTAAGGTTAGATATACTGCCGAAACAGAGAACGTAGGAGTCTAACGTTTCGAGCAAAGGCCCTTCATCAGAGAGAAACGTGACGAAGGACCTTCGCTCGAAACGTTAGACATCTACGTTCCCTGTTTCGGCAGTATATCTAACCTTACTATATATTTCCGATAAATCTATAGTGTAAGTTGTGTAACGTTTTTAAATTCCATACATCAATGCAACATTTGAATGTCAGCAACTGTTGTGGATTCCTTTTTCGACGTCACTTTCAGTATTTGCCATCTTTGACAAAAAAACGACAAGCTCTCAGGAGGACACAAAGGTTGCGAATATGTAAAATATCTACAGGTGAAATAGACTTTGACACGATTTCAATGTTTGTGGTTAGGTTCCAGAACTTGCGAGAAAAAATGTCTAGAACATCACTTTTTCAGCCTAAAAACGTGGCCGTGTGAAGGCTACTACCTAAACGTCTCATGAATGACGAACAACAACATTACTGTAGGCTTAAAAATGGAAAAAACTACGGCGATATTTGTATTTTTAGGTACATTTATTGACGCTTTAATTGGTCAATGGTGGGCTCATGCACTTGGCTTGGGTTACCTGCTTCCACAAGAGCATATTCAATCTCATTTGCAGTGGGTCTTTAAGAGAAATCATGTCGATTCTTTCAATCCAGGTAAGCCATGTTATTGGATTTTATATTTGATTTTTATTTATTTCATCTTATTTACAAACCCGGTAGTTCTTTAGTTTGTAAAAAGCTTTTTTACCACCGCTTGAAAGCCAATTTACATATATTATTAGAGGATGGCGTCCCATTTTGAACAGTAAATATAGAAGGCGAATATATTAAAGTGAGAATTCTGCTTTTTGAGTAGCTTGCCAACTATTTGCCGACCTCCTGATCTAAACAACAATCATTGTTATATAGCTAGAGTTCGCTGGATACAACGAAGACTGTCATTAGTTGGTTTGTGGGCACATGACCTTAGCTAAATTTCAATGTCTACCGAGCGGGCAATAATTGATAACTTATTGCCTGCTCGGTCAATAAGTTTTCAATTGTTGACCGCTCAAACATTGACAAGCGATAGCTTGAAAGATATAGTCATTTCGCAGATCGTACGTATACCTGATTTAAAGAAATAAGGAAGTGAATAATTTGAAAATCGCTGTTGCTTAGATAGCGAGGTCGGCAAATAGTACACGCGTAAAAACGCACAAGTTGTAACAAGTCTGCAGCAGACTTGTTACAAGATTGTTCCAACAAGCCGATATCAAGTTGTGTTCGCACTGCTTGTTCCCAGTTGTTGTGACAAGCCGATAACAAGTTGTTGGCAGCCTTGTAACAAGCTTGTTGGAACGAGGTCGTAACAACCTTGTTGACAACAAGCTTGTAACAAGCTTGTTGAATCAAGCCGTAACAAGCCTGTGTGAACATCGTGTAACAAGTCTGTGTCAACAAGGTGGAAACAAGCTTGTTGAATTTGAGCCGTAACAAGCTGTTTCAACAATGTTGTCACAAAGGCGTTTTATTATTTTCCCGCTTGCTTTTGTCCAGCGTGGCCGCAGATTTAATACAAAACTTTCACAACAAAGAATACAATGCAAAAATTTATTTAATGTATTTTAAGCGCCGCACAGACGACCAAGTTTTCCTTGGTTAGTTTTTCCTTGACAAGTTTTTCATGCCAGCTTTTGAACAAGGAAAATTGTTCGTGTGGTATAGTCAAGGAAAACTTGGTCGTCTGTGCGGCGCTATAACAAAGATATTCACAAAAAGGAAACATTTTGATCAAATAATATTACTTCAAAATACGTTTGAATTTAGCCTTGAGATAAGTAATTTTACAGACTGCCATGCATGGGTTTGCCAGGGGCAGATATTGCTTAAATATAATAGTAAAAAACAACAAGCTATCCTATACAAATTCCATTCATAAAGGAATATTCCTAAAGTTTATTTTGATGTTCTTCAGACAAACTGTCACCACCAATCTTCATCCGCTCTGTAGCATGTTTGTCATCTCCACTGCAGGTTTAATGTTTAATAGTCAGAAAACATCTACGAACATATAAAGATTCAGTATGATTATAAACAGTACATTATGTAAATGATACAAACAAACACAAGTCAAATCGTTTAAAACATTCTTCATACTATAAAAACTAAACAACAAAACGAATACATGCATGGCGGCTTTAAAAATCATTGATATAAAATTTACGAACCAAAACATACAGAATTGCGTTTAAATTAATGTCTTTATAAGTGCTATAGAGTCACGTTTGCCGTTTGATAAAATTCTCGGCTGTATTTTATCTGCATGCCCAAACAACGTCAATCTTGAAAATGTTAAGTTGTTTACGTCAATAAATTTCAATAAATACAAAATGGTTTGTTTTTGAAGCAGTGCAATAAACTCGCAGTTCGTGTTTAATAATATAATAATAATTAATTATAGCCCTAATAAAACAATTTAACAGGCGAGATCTATAAAACAAACTCCGCTAAAAAGCATGCCAGGTTTGAAACAAGGAAATAACAAAACACCAATGAAAACTGTCTTTTTGAAAACTAACCTCTTCGATAACGTTGACAAGGATCTTGGTGTATAATATTCTGTCTTTCCGGTTTGCTGTCGATGAACGTCCACTGAGCAAAGTCTTGTTGTTTTTCCATTTCAATTGTGCTTGATATTTGCAACCACTGAAAAATTATCTCCAAACAGAAATCCAAACCGAGAATGAGTTTTTAGCGCTTCAAAAGACCGTGATTTCTCTGCCATATTTTGACAACTTCGTGCACACAACATCGCCAGCAAAAAGCCGTTAATGAGCCAATGTCTTGTTCAAATTTCCTCCTCATAATCCATCCACGCCATCCATGATTTAATCGACTGGTTCAAACCGGTTTACACATACTATTTTTAAGTTGTTCTGAAGGCTGAATCTTCCTTGTCGTGACAAGTCTGCCACAAGTTGTCACAGCGATCTTGTTCCAGACTTGTTAAAACAATCTGTAACGAGCTTGTTGGAACAGCTTGTGACAAGCTTGATGACTTCAACAGACTTGTTACAAGTTGTTCCAACAAGTCTGATATGGCTTGTTGACAACAAGCCTGATCCTGGCTGTTCCAACAACTTGTTACCGCTCTGCAGCTCAACAACTTGCTACAAGGTTGTTGTCAACAAGCTTGCTACAGCGTGATAAGCCAACAGCATTGTTACAACTTGTTCCCAGGCTTGTTACAAGCTTGTTCCGCCAACATCTTGTTGACAAGCTGTGAGATTTTTACGTGTGTAGGCGAGATACTCAATTAGCAGAATTTTTATTGTAATGTTTGCCCTCTATATATTTACTGTTCAAAATCCGATGTCATTTTATAAAGGCTATATGTAAATTAGCCTTTAAGCGGCGACCATGTTGTCATTTCTGGTAATGACACTAAAAGTATTACAATTATGACCAATAATAATATTATTCATTCATGCTGGTTAGCGGGATGACTTGTTCTTCAATAAACAACCCCTAATAATCCGCTACATACGTATAGAGTAGTTTCTGAGTGTCCTCTACACACGTAAAAATCTCACAGCTTGTCAAGAGGATGTGTTCGCAACAGGCTTGCAGCAAGGCTGTTAACAGGTTGTAACAGTGCTGTTCATTCAAAACGCTGCTACAACATTGTTACCATCAGCCTGTTAACAACTTGTCGAATGCAGAACGGTAACAGGTTGTTGGAACAACTTGTCATCAGTCTGTTGGAGTCGTCAGCCTTGTTACAAGTTGTCAACAACCTGTTACAGACATGTTAACAGACTGGGACAGCCAGTGCGAACACATGACGGTGGCAGCCTGTTGAACAGCCTTGTAACAACTCGCTTGCAGGTCTGTAACAGCTTGCGCGTTTTTACGTGTGTAGTTGTTAGTGCAAAATCTCATAAAAGTGCTTTCTTTGTTTCCAATACAGCTGACCAGCACCCACGGCAGTATTTCGACCAACGTGATGCTGGGTTGTATATTACTTCGTGGGGAGATGAGAAAAAACCTGATGTACCATTGCAGTATAGTTGTGAGGTAAGTTAGATTTAGATTTATTAACATTTGTATCTAACTGATACGAAAGAAACAACAATAGGACTCGAGGTCTCTTACAACTCGAGGTCTCTTACAACTCGAGGTCTCTTACGGGTGGCGTGTGCTGTTAGGGCGCTGCCTCTCACCGCTGTAGTTAAGCCCAGTTGGACGGGGTTAGTACTTCGATGGGTGACCGTCTGGGAATAGCTCCGTTCTCGAACTTGAATTTCATGTGAGTAGAGTTTAGTTGGTCTCTCCTGTGCTTCGAGGGTTTTTCGCAGGGTTCTGCGGTTTTCCTCCCTCCGTAAAATCAACACTTAGGTCTTAGTTTATGTCGTGCACTTTTAACATGAACCTCTGGCTCGGATGATTGGGCGACCACATCCTGTGTTTACGACGTTAAATAAATCATTACTCATTACTCATTACTCATTACTCATTACTCATTACTCATTACTCATTACTCATTACTCATTACATTACTCATTACTCATTAAGATCGAATTGTTGATTTTACGGAGAGAAAACCCAAAGCACAGGAAAGATCAACTACAATAACTCTAGACAAGGTTTGTCCCAAGCGGTCATTAACTTTGGATCGCAGCGGTGAGAGGCAACTCTGCGCCACCCGTAAAACTGAATGTGACGTGCATTATTTTTAAACATTAGATTTGCTAATCGAAATATCTAATAAATATTAATACTAGAAGTTACTACCGCTAGTGAAGTGCTGCCTCGAAAGGGACAAAACCTTTAGCCTACTCCACAGGCAAATATCTGCAGTCCTTGAACAATGTGACACCCTTCTTGCCCACTCCACCCAAGGTTACCCACACCACCCAAGATTGCTCACTCAAGACTGTCCCCTCTACCCAAGATTACCCACACCACCCAAGATTGCCCACTCCACCCAAGATTTCCCACTCTACCTGGGATTGCCCACCACCCAAAATTGCCCACTCCACCCAAGAAATATTAATATGATCAAATCGGTTTGCTTGATGTATAACGCGATTTATATACAAGTTATAAACCTTCCAACCTTATATAAACCTCGTAATAACAATAAAATCAAGCATTGCTTGACTCGTTAGCTGCGGGCATGCGGCTAACTTTCAGGCCGCGTTATTTTCCAAGTGTCGTTTTTAGCTCCAAGCTGGACACCACCCTTTGGGGGTGTTGACATGAGACCGACCCGAACTCAGGCCGGACTGAATTTTGCATTTTGGGTTTTGTTCACATGAGACCAGTCTACAAGATTTGCCAGATAATACACACATACAAACAATCAAGAAATATAAAGGAAATAAATAATGATATAAAGTAAATACAAAGGCAGGGACTGACCACAGAGATAAATCTCCAATAACGGGGTCCCAAAAAATAAATAATTAAATAAACAGACAAACAAACAAACAAACAAACAAACAAACAAACAAACAAACAAACAAACAAACAAACAAACAAACAAACAAACAAACAAACAAACAAACAAACAAACAAACAAACAAACAAACAAACAAACAAACAAACAAACAAACAAACAAACAAACAAACAAACAAACAAACAAACAAACAAACAAACAAAAAATAAATGAATAATTGGATAAATAAGTAAATAATCTCATAATTAAATGAATAAATAAAAGAGTAAATAAATATGTAAATAATAGGTAAAGAAATAAGTAAAAAAGTAAGTAAAAAAGAAATAAGTAATTAAATAAACAAATAAACAAAATAAACAGATAAATTGATAAATAAATAAATAAATAAATAAATAAATAAATAAATAAGTAATTAAATAAATAAATAAATAAATAAATAAATAAAATCGATCTAACAACACTCTCTCACAGATAGACTGTGGAGCGAACGAGTTGTGCGTGGCACTTAACACATACAGATTTTAATGTTTTCGGGTTTTCCGGATCATAGATATCATCAGTAAGATCTAGATAGTATTTCTACAAAGCAGTTTTGAATGATGCTATAGATCTAGTAGTGTCTCTTATGGAACCAGGGAGAGTGTTCCAGACACTGGGAGCTCTATAATGTAATAGCTGTTCTGAAAACTTACTGTTCTACATTCTGGTATACGAGGCCATTACTAAGATTGGTGTTCCTGGTTACTCGTAAAGGAATCCTAATACAGATATTTTTGTTACAGTTCTTAATTATACATTTATATAGATAAACTAAATCTAGATATTCGTGCCAGTAGCATATTGGGAGGATACCGATGGAATGTAGTCTTTCCTTGTACGAGACATCTGTACGATATGGGAGCGATAAAATAAACTTAATCGCACGTCGTTGTATACGCTTTCAATGGCAAGAATGTTATTCACCGTTTAGGGTGTCCACACTTGACTACTGTAGGCCAGCTTGCTCCGTACAATTGAGAGATAGAGGACTTTGCGGACTTTATGGTCGAGGATATCAGCCGCTGATCGTTTGATAAAGCCCAGCATCTTGTTAGCCTTGGACGATGTTTCCTGGACGTGTTTGTTCCATTTCAGATCAGATGTAACAATTATGCCAAGATCTTTTTGATATCTGGATCGCTTAACGGGGGGTGCCAGTAAGTTGATACTGTGTGGTGATTGGTTGGGTGCTTCTAGAGATGTTTAGAACACCACACTTAGTTTGGTTTAAGTCCATTTTCCAATCGTGGCACCACTTGACGAGACTGTTAAGATCCAACTGCAGATTGTTGCTATCTTCTATCTTTTGGACAGTGCGGTAATACTTGGTGTCGTCTGCAAACATTGCCACATCTGTTCCACTGGAAATAGACCGAGGAAGGTCGTTAACAAAAACAAGGAATAGGAGTGGTCCAAGGATTGACCCCTGAGGCACTCCAGACAAAACCGGGAGTGTTTGAGAGGTTTCACCAAGTACAGTAACTCTCTGGTAACGCCCAGGGAGGTAATTTCTAACCAGCGTAAGAGATTACCTCTTACGCCAAACTGACTGTGAAGCTTGACCAGCAGGAGATTATGCCTAACCTTGTCGAAGGCGTTTGCAAAGTCGAGATAGATAGAGTCGATTTGGCATCTGTTGTCTAACTCATTGTTAATGTCGTGGAGAACATGTAAAAGCGGTGACGTCGTCCATTTGCGAAAGCCAAATTGAGAAAAGCCAAACTTGAGAAAGCCAAATTGTGGATCGTGGAGCTGAGCTGACACGTGATCTATAAGCCTGTTGTAAATGCAACGCTAGAATACTTTTGCCACCAGAGATAAGAGTGACATTGCTCTGTAATTGGATGCTTCCCCCGCAGGACCCTTTTTTAAAATTGGGCTGATGTTGGCTAGCTTCCACTCGGATGACAGTTTACCTATGGATGAGCTTTTGTTGAACAGCTCGCACAAAGATAAACATATGTTCGATGAACAGCTTTTCAGTAGTTTCGCAGGGATTTTGTCAGGTCCAGTTGCTTTGTTCTGGTCAAGATTGTAGTAGACTTCCTCAGGTGTTAGGGAGAGATCAGAGATGGTATTTGTCGAGTCTTCAGAAGAATTGGAGAATTGCTGTTCGTCGCTAGTATCAGAGGGCTTGAATACAGAGTAGAAGTAGCGATTTAGCAGATTGGCAATGTCAATTGGATTACTAGCTGTAGGAGACGCCATATCTTGATGGGACCAAGTCATTTTGTTAGGAATATTTGAGTGCTTGGAGACTGGCTTGAAAACTGTCCAGAACTTCTTACTGCTTGATTTTAATAGGCCGGAAGAGATTGAAAAAACTGCTTGCGTTTAGTGCTGATTAGTGCCTTGGCTGCCCGTCGAAGTTCCCGGAATTTTTCCCACAGTTTAGGGCATGATCTTCGCCTAGCCTTTTTTCTGCACGTGTCTTTTTTCATAAGGAGATGTTATACGGCCTTGGTTCCTATT
Source organism: Corallium rubrum (assembly GCA_964035015.1). NCBI lineage: Eukaryota > Metazoa > Cnidaria > Anthozoa > Scleralcyonacea > Coralliidae > Corallium > Corallium rubrum. The sequence goes on from OZ035998.1 coordinate 227,973, forward strand.
ACGTTGGTTAAAAATTTATTTTCTTTCGTAGTCCAAATCGGTTCCAATTAGACTTATGGATTCTGTTTACATGTAAAGCCGGCCTGGAATTAGGCCGGTCTCAAAATTTTAGTTTGTATATATGTCTAAAAATAGAATATGTTTTTATTTAACACAGGAATAATTGGATGATCCCGAGCATTTTTGTTAATATATTAGTCAGAAAAACTGCTTCCTTCATATAGAAATGATGTCATAAATATGTGACTTAAAATAGAATCTGTTTTATTCTAACACTGGGATAATTACATGATTCCGAGCATTTTGGGTTAATATATTAGTCAGAAAAAGTGCTTCCTTCATATAGAAATGACGTCATCGGTATATATGTCTAAAAATAGAATCTGTTTTTATTCTAACACTGGGATAATTACATGATTCCGAGCATTTTGGGTTAATATATTAGTCAGAAAAAGTGCTTCCTTCATATAGAAATGACGTCATCGGTATATATGTCTAAAACTAGAATCTGTTTTTATTTTTAACATAGGGTTAATTGGATGATTCCGAGCATTTTGGGTTAATATATTAGTCCGAAAAAGTGCTTCAATAGAAATGAAGTCATCAATATATATGTCTAAAAATAGAATCTGTTTTTATTCTAACAGGGATAATTGGATGATTCCGAGCATTTTTGGTTAATATATTAGTGAGAAAAAATGCTTCCTTCATATAGAAATGACGTCATCAATATGTATGTCTTAAAATAGGATATGTTTTTATTATAACCAAAAATGCTCGGAATCAACAAAGTATCCCTGTGTTAGAATAAAAACATATTTTTAGACATATATATTGATGACTTCATTTCTATATGAAGGAAGCACTTTTTCTGACTAATATATTAACCAAAAATGCTCGGAATGATCCAATTATCTCTGTGTTAAAATAAAAACGGATTCTATTTTTAGACATATATATTGATGACGTAATTTCTATATGAAGGAAGCACTTTTTCTGACTAATATATTAACCAAAAATGCTCGGAATCATCCAATTATCCCTGTGTTAGAATAAAAACAGATTCTATTTTTAGACATATATACCGATGACGTCATCTATATATATCTATATGAAAGAATGCTGAGATTAGGCCGGCGTGAACGTGATTTGTGTATTAATATCAGGCCTGAAGTACGGATCGTATTAGTCTTCTACCTGTAGAAATCTATGTACTATGATCAGGTGATACATAATTACAATAACAATAATTATTTAGAGTCAATAACGTAGGGAGTAGTTGGCTAATCTCCCGAGCACTGGGCCCATGTTACAAACGCTTGACTATATATACTTCAGGTGATATTACTTCAGTAATTCAGGTACATTATTAAGTTAAAAATATAATAATATTTTTATATTACTACAAAGAATTGCTATATAATATAATACTTAAATTTCTTACTCGTTATATTTTATAAATAAAACATAAAGCTCCGTGCATATGTACTCTTATAAAGGCACGTTTGACGTCATTTGAAGACGAAAGAAGTTGAGTAGTGCGTAGAGGCCACCTTCAGAGCGTGCGTAGAGGCCACCTTATTTTATAAAAAATGAAACAATGTAGAATGAAGAGTCTTATAGCCACCTCGACAGGCAAGCTCAATAATTTTTTGCTCGCCTGTCCGCCCCAAGCCCCCTCGAGCGCCCTCACCCTCGCGATATGCCTGCGGAGAAGGCTAAGTCTGATACGTATCTCATATCTTTTTTCATAGGGAGCATGGTCTGGGTTAGAACATTCGTTTGCTGGATTGTGTTTATATGAAAATTTAAACGACATTGCTCTTCATGGTTAGTTTTACTTATTGTCCTATTCTATTCTCTTTCGCTTCGCTCAGCCGAACAGAAAATATTTCATGTCTAAGTGACTACAATGAGACAGGTTTTGGAGGTGACTGCCCAGCAAATGTCACATAGACAGTAGATTCGATGGCATAATGTCTAGTCTTCAATTCGATGATAAAGGTACGCTGGCGAGTCAACAGTTTC
>OZ035998.1:235000-250000 GCA_964035015.1 Corallium rubrum
GGTTGAGTCGCACTGGGAAGCCAGCTGGGAAAGAGTGTGCGTTGGCTCCTCTCCAGGACGAAAACCGTTTAGCTGGATTTCAACTTGTGCGTAAAATATCCCGCGATCGACTTTTCTATTGTACAAATTAAATAGTTTTCTACTTCGTACTACATGGAAACTCACAAGACAAAAAGGTTTAAATTCTGGTATTTACTTTATACATCATAAGACCAACCCAAACTTTAGTGTAAAATAATATAACAACTTTACTTTATATTAAAAGCGCAATCTGCGTTTCAGGAGCTCGCAGTAGGGTGGTGAGAGGCAGCGATCGTTCAAGCCCCCATAATTCATTAGTTCTGACTGAATATTACGACAAAATATGTCGGTAATGGCGCTGTTAACGCCTATATAACCCTACCTATATAATGAGCGTTACGCCACTGAACAAGGGGAAACTTAAAACAAAATATGTTGATAAATGGATGATATCTGTCTTGGCATGGAGTGGATTGAGATAGGACAAGTCAAAAATTATAGGGACATGAGAGGAGATGGATTGGGATGAGGAGAAAGGAGTAGACTCGTGTTAAAAACAAAAATTATGTATTTTTAAGTCATATATTATAATGTCTTGCAGATTGAAAACAAGGCGTATCGACAGATTGGAGCCAACGACAGAAAGGAATAATGCATGCATATACTTAAATAAATAATAACAATTGTGTCCATGTAACTAGATTAATTGTTGATTCTCTACAATGCTACGACGCTTAATGTGATTCTTTGAAACATGGACTATGAGAATAATTAACGCTAATCGATGGGGGCAATTGATGGATATATTGGAATATTAATCAATGAAGACAGTAATGTAGCTTACTTCAATCATATTCTATAACTACTTTTTTAACTATAACGTAAATAAAGATTAGTGTATATGTAATTAATCATGTTATACTTGCTTATCTGCTGCTTACTGTTAATTATACCATTGGCAGAAATACATATCTACCAATAACAGAAATTGGTTATTTGCGCCAGTGTGCTCTGATTTTTCCGAATCTGGTGTCTTGTTTTTTGGCTGTTTTTTGTTTGTTTTGTCGTTTTTTGGGGGGGAGGACGGGGGCAGGAATTAGAATTTTTGGTATTGGGATAAATGTTAGTAAAACCAAACAATTCTAAACAGCACAACGTCTCCTAGAATTAACAATATTCTTAACCCTTTCACGCGTGGCTTTCAGAGAAGCGTCTCCCTTAACGAGTAAAATCGTCTGGCGTTAGACACAGTAAAAACATTAAGTTGTCCCACAACAACGATGCGCATGACCTGTGGCAAAACCAACCCAATCTGGACCTCAACCCTAAACCTAAACCACTCCCGGGGGTCCATCTGAGCATCTGCTTAGAAATCTGGAATATTTTTTCAGACCTTATCAGATGAATTAATATATATGTAATTACTGAGCTAATATATTGCAGCCAGCTGAGGGTGTAGTGTCTACTTATTACATATTGGTGGGTTGCAATCAATACCCTGAGATTTAGAGGACAAAGACAACGGCCATGTTGGTAGGCAACCAACATGGCCGGCATGACGTCACGTGTAACCCACTCACGTGTAACGAGTTAATAACTCGTGAATTATCGTACGTATAGATCGTTTTCACGTGACGTCATGGCGGCATATTGGTGTATCGAAACAAAATGGCGGTCATATTGGTGGACCATCTTTGTCCTATACTGGCATAAGTGACCAAAATCTTGCATTATGGGAATTTAGCTCTATTCAAGTATTTTATATTGTTTTACCACTCACTAGGGCCACCGATCACGTGAGTGAAAACGATTCAATGAACGGCAACAAACCACCATATGCACCATACGCAAGCCTAAACAACCACAAACCACCACCAATCACCATGTGTCCACAGAGAGTAAACAGTCAAGACAACCTTATATCCATATAAAACAACCATAACGCATAGTCCTGGACTGGTGGCACTACTAGTACTGGCATACGTACAAAAATGTTGCATTACAACAGTTGCGCATTGCGCGCTCTCCCTCCACGCGTTCTTTCGGAGATCGGACCAGGGCAGGGACGTAGCCAGGGGGGTAGCCGCGGCTCCCCCCTTTTGATATAAAACGACAGACATGTAACTACAAAACTGATGCAATATCAATTGCGTCAGGAAATAAACTGTAAACAGTGTATTCAATCTACTGAGTGTATGCATTTTGAGTGTCTATGTGACGTTTGCGTGTTTTGAGTATTTTATATGACGTTTTTTAACCTTTAGAGTCTGTAGAATCTTCCTCCAAAAGCCAGGAAATGGCATTTCAGCGACTCCCGATTTCAAAATTTCCCGGGGTAGCATGCCCTTAGATCCCCTAAAAATTTATTTTGATTTCGGCTACCCCAGGGCCGTAGGCGTAAGAATGCCCAATTTCTAGGGGGTTCCGGAAAATTTTCGAAATTTGAGTCTGCAATGGCATTTCCCGCGATCTGACATCATATTTTGAGCAAAATTCTGAACATTTTAAGACAGTTTTAAGACAGGTTCTCTCATTTTTACAAAAGATTTTGTCTAAAACTACAGTATTATATATTTACAAAGACAACGACAATCATTTGCAACTCACTTGTCACTTTTCACCAAAATGTTCAGAAGTTCGTTTACGAAGTTTGCAAGTTCGTTGGGAAGCGCGAACGCAACGCGAAAACTCATTGTCAGAGTTACTGTAAACGACTACTTATTTCTTATTCTGTGACTCTGGGTCAAATGTGATGTTCTTGTGCAATTATTAACTATATAACTGTCTGAATACCAATAAAAAATAATAATCAACATTATAAAAATCATATTTTGGATTTTCTCGGGGGGGGGGTGGGGGCAGTTGCCCCTGCTGCCCCCCATACCACCCTCCCCACCCCTCACCCCCTCCCGCTATCTACGGGATGTGTTCCTACACATCTCCAACGATCTCGAAATCGCGCACAAAGAGTCCCTAGGGAATGGGAACGAGCCAACAGTAAATATTGGAAGAGACCAAGACAAGATTTAGTTGGTTTTATTTTGCAAAATGGTATGTATTTATTAATTTTATAAAGAACTTTGAAATTTGTATAGGTAAATGGTTAGTTTAGGCTAGATAAGAGTGGGAGAAATTGACGGTTTTGCCTCTATTTCACATCTTTGAGTTTGAGATGTTGAGGGACATATTTTAGAGTATATACTGTTCACTGTGCATGGATGTTTACAGTATTATTTTATTAGTGAATACACACGTCAAATATCTCAATTTGTTACGTGGTTGTTGCCTAAATAATGTGGTGTGCACCTTTAATACGTCATTGCCGGATTTGCCGCCATGTTGGGTGAATCTAACAAAAGTTTTTGATCATCTGCTGTTATAATTTCATCCAACATCAGCCAGAGTGCATTTTTGGTGCTTCACGCCGGATATATCCGGCGGGACAGAGCTCAGCATGGCGGCCACAGCAGCCAAATTGGTGGGAGATTTGACCTTCAAGTCCTGGTGGTGGCCGTGATGGTGGAAATTGTGCGAGCTATTGGTGGTATTGTTATTGAATGTGTCTGTTGCTAAGGATTTTATCAATGACTTGGTGTATCAGCGCCATTACATAAATCATGCACGCTTCTGGTCGGTGTCGGTGGAACCTGTCACACCTGAGTTCTACATTGGTGTACTGATACTGATGGCCTGGTACGCTGGCACAGTTATCCGGTAGCAGAAAATTATGGAATGCACTCTGGCAGCAACATGGTGAAAATATCTTTGTGCTGAACCTCAAGGGATTGGTTGCGCACTACCTATAGTGGGTGCATGACCATGAACATTGGGTTCTACTTTTGCAGTATAAGCAGGGGCGTCGGAAGCGGGGGGGCCTGGGCCCCCCACTTTTTTTGGTGGGGGGGCCAGAATATGTTTGCCCCCCCCCCCCCCACACACACACACACACACACTTTTTTACAAGACCAGTAATAAACAAGGCCAGTAATAAAATTATGATTAACAAAATCACTAACCCTAGCTAACCCACGACTTTGAATAAGGACATAATAAAGAAATTTGAATGCAGATATTCAATGTCCGGAAAAGTGTTGTCTTTTGAGTATTTTATGACGTTTTTGGACCTTTAGAATTCTGTAAATCCATGTTTTAAAATGCAGGAAGTGGCATTTCAGAGACTCTAGATTTCAAAATTTCCCACAGGAGCATGCCCCTAGACCCCCCTAAAAAATTTGGGCCCCCCCACTTTTAGTGTCCCTCCGACGCCACTGAGTATAAGCTAAGGGTTTAGGTGGTCAGTGATTTACTCACAGAAGAGACTCATTGGATGTGTGGCCCACAAGATGCACTTGCGTGGGTCACTGCTGTTCTTTATACCGCATTGTGACATCCTCTGTACATCTATAACTGAAGTTACAGACAATGGAAAATAGAAACATTATACATCTCAAAAGATTTATTGAATTTTCCTGGGAAATTTTTGAGGTATTGAAAAAGATGAATCACATCAGCAGATGTGTCCATGATCTATACAAATCAGGCAACATCATTGGTTTGTGATGTTGCTGATCTGTGATTGGTTTATAGAAATCAAACCATGTTAGTGATATAGTCTGTGTATCTGTCCTATAATACTCTAGATCATGGGTAACAACAATAAAACTGCATATAGAAGTCACTTAATATTTTAACATTCTGCTAACCAGGCCTATGCATGTATGAATAAAATGCTTGATTGCACTTATGCTGATATTGAGAAAAACATTAAAAAGATTAAATGATTACTGTTTATCAAGTCTATTGTTATTTCATGTTAATTCAGGTAGTTTTTGAATATTAAAGATTTGCATAATATAAGGGTATTAATGAGTGAGTGAAGCACTTTTTCATTTATTTTTTCTATACGGAGAAGCTTACAGACAGAATTTTATAGATTTAATTTCAACTGCTGAAATGGTACAGTACTGCTCAAAATCTAGTAGATTGGTTCTTGGTCTATTCTCAACCTGTTCTTTCCACAAAGTTACATAAAAATGTGTTAAATACTTTTTGAGATATTCTGGTGACAGACAGACAGGCAGACAACTGACAAATAAATAAATAAATAAATAAATAAATAAATAAATAAACGGGCAAACGAACAATCAAACAGATATGTAATTTGCTATCCGAAATCTTGCTTCGTACGTTTAGCGGGTAAAGGTGTTACAGTGTCTCCCTCAGTAGTTGTTTCAGAAGTTAAAAGCCACGTCGTGGGAAAAAAACCGTGATACTCGAAGAAGACAAGAAAGCCAAGCAAAATAACTCCAGCATTGTGTCAAAGACTTGACGAGGCATAAAGAGAAAACGTATAATTCTTGGTCTTGGAATTTAATAACTAAATAATGCCACCATCAAAATGATGTGTAAAATGAATATATAAAGCACAAGAAATTTGTCTAGTGAAGGCGCATACGGTGGAATTGCTAAAAGCAGAAACACGCGTATTTGAGAATAAAAACGATCCGTTCTTTCTGTACAGTGGTTGTGCTTTTGTGGGTCTTGTGTATCTTCGTGTCCTTTATTACAAACTCAATAATAACCCACATTTATTTTTTTTTAGTCTGTATCCTCCAAATCCTGCTTTCTGATTGGCTAACGAGCGGTCCGTATGAGCTCGGGATAATTTTTTTAAATGTGTTTTATAGGCCGTAAAATATTCTAAAAACGTTTGAAAATGAACTAAAACGAAACCGAACCTAGAAACAGCACAGACGTCCCTTTTTTGTTCACTCTAAACACTGATGAAGACCAAAGGAACCAAGCAGGCATAATTAGGGGAAAAAAATAATTGAGACCTCTGAAAATATTTCTCTATACGGACCTTCCAGCCGGTAAATAACATATTATGTATTTTATATCGACCTGGAAGTTTGAGAAAATAACTTTGTTCAGCATTCATTACATACATGTAAGTTCTGATCGAAGTGTTACCGTAACAAAATAGTTTTAAAAACTACGACAGACTATAAACTGTAAACATCTTTCACACAAATACGAACATGTTTAACGAATGCATGGCCAACCCCAAACAATCGTCTTTCAACAAACACGATCGTGTTTCGCGTGATCGTGTTTCACCCAAACGTCATCGTGATTTACCCAAACGCTATCGTGTTTCACCCAAACGCGATCGTGTTTCAGCCAAACGCGATCATGTTTTCTCCAAACGTTGGTTGCGCTTTACGCAATCACGTTTCAAGTCCAATCGCGATCGTGGTGACAAAATCGCGTCGTGACGAGCCACGATTCCATACTGCGTTCGCCAATGACAAACTTTGCTGAACTGTAAAACAATTTTTAGTTGTACTACTTTGTTTTGTACTACTTTTGAAGTTTGTTCATACCATGGCATGTTCTTCGCTAGTTGACCAAGAATTTTGTGAAATTTGTGACAGCCAATCAAATCACAAGCTTTTAAAGAAGCTTCAAAATTTACGGCCAACTTGGGAATTACTGAAAAAAATTTATAAAGTTTTCAATTATATTATTTTAACATTTTATTTTATTTACAGGCTGAACGTAAAGCAGTTAATAAATATTATCCCCCTGACTGGGATCCCTCAAAGGTACTGTACCTTATTTTGATATGCAGTGTATACATAATCAAAACAGTGAAATAAAAGTAGCGTGCTGCGTAGGTAGTGTTGAAACAACAATCGAAACATTTCTCTCTGACGAAGGGCCTTCACTCGAAACGTTAGACTCCTACGTTCTCTGTTTCGGCAGTATATCTAACCTTACTATATTTCAATAGTAGATAACCCCCCCCCCCCCCATATAGGGACGAAAGGGATGACGCCACACGTTATGCCACGCGTTACGCCACGCTGAATGAGGCGGCATCCCTTTGGTCCCTGTATGGCGGAGGGTTATCTACTTTCGAATATACATAATCAATATTAGGGTTGCGCAGTATACCTTCAGATGCGTCTCCAGTCTAAAGGATGTAAAATGCCCACATTACATTACACACGCCTTATATTGCACACACCTTACATTGCACACACCTTACATTGCACACACCTTACATTGCACACACCTTACATTGCACACACTTTACATTGCACACACACCTTTCATTACACACCCCTTACATTCCACACACCTTACATTGCACACACCTTACACTGCACACACCTTATATTGCACACACCTTACATTGCACACACACCTTACATTGCACACACACCTTACATTGCACACACCTTATATTGCACACACCTTACATTGCACACACCTTACATTGTGCACACCTTACATTGCACACACCTTTCATTACACACACCTTACATTGCACACACCTTACATTGCACACACCTTTCATTACACACACCTTACATTGCACACACACCTTACATTGTACACACCTTATATTGCACACACCTTACATTGCACACACCTTACATTGCGCACACCTTACATTGCACACACCTTACATTGCACACACCTTACATTGCACACACACCTTTCATTACACGCACCTTACATTGCGCACACCTTACATTGCACACACCTTACATTGCACACACACCTTTCATTACACGCACCTTACATTGCGCACACCTTACATTGCACACACCTTACATTGCGCACACCTTACATTGCACACACCTTACATTGCACACACACCTTTCATTACACCCACCTTACATTGCGCACACCTTACATTGTGCACACCTTACATTGCACACACCTTACATTGCACACACACCTTTCATTACACCCACCTTACATTGCGCACACCTTACATTGTGCACACCTTACATTGCACACACCTTACATTGCACACACACCTTACATTGCACACGCCTTACATTGCACACACACCTTACATTGCACACACCTTACATTGCACACACACCTTACATTGCACACACCTTACATTGCACACACACCTTACATTGCACACACCTTACATTGCACACACACCTTACATTGCACACACCTTACATTGCACACACACCTTACATTGCACACACCTTACATTGCACACACACCTTACATTGCACACACCTTACATTGCACACGCCTTACATTGCACACACACCTTACATTGCACACACACCTTACATTGCGCACACACCTTACATTGCACACACACCTTACATTGCACACACACCTTACATTGTGCACACACCTTACATTGCACACAAACCTTACATTGCACACATACCTTACATTGCGCTAATTAGCAAAACAATATAAAAAGAGCTAGACCATATTAACTATTTCTGCTTTTTAAAGTGTTTATGAAACGAAAAAATCGTTCCTCGAAAAGTGCACCTATTTTGTAGTTTAAACTACGCTGATTATCGTGCGCTATTTTATTTTTGCACTACGATTTTAGAAAATGCTTTTTTTGGAGTTTGAAAGTGCTTATTTTGAACTTGTTTTTGTCCGGGGCCTGGAACCGAAGGAAAACGGCTTGTGACGTCACTGGTTGTACACATGTCTTGATCTTAGCTGTTTTATTATAGTTTTATCTGTATGTTTTAAGTTAAGTTAACCGTGATTCGTGCTGTCTTACCATGCACAAGACTTATCATTCGATTGGTAACTCAAACCAGGAGAGTGAGAATATTTTACAGAGAGAATTTGATGAAAATCGAGGAAGTTTAAGCGTTATAAAAGCTGCCATCAACCTCATATGAACTATTTATTGTCAGTTGCCATCAGCGTGCCGTTTGAAGATATGTGTTAGACCTTTTTATGGGGAGTTGAAAAGTTGTTCAAATTGTATTCTTTTGCCTTGTTGTATTTCACATTTCTTATAAAAATACCCTGCTAATAAAACGAATCACTGCTACTTAAAATTAACTCTTTAGGCGCTCCGCCGTGCATGTTTACTTGAGTTCAGGACATCTGGTTCATCTTGTTATGAATAACGTATCATACATAATTTGTGCTCATCGCATATTTCAGACACATGGGTATATTTGAAACGTCAACTCACTGTGGTTGAACAATGATACAAATGATCTGTTCAAACAAACGTTAAAAGAATTCCAGTAGTTTACATCAGATTATACAGCATCGCTAGCGTGATTTGCCGGTGTGAAATATCGTATTACGCTACTCGATGTAAACATATAAGATCATCAACTGTATTTTATATAAAGTGAGCCAAAATAACAAATAATATCAAACAGCCGAAGAAACCGTAAAAGTATCTCTGTTTGTTTGATACTTGTTCCATGTGTTGTTTTATAATAATGCAATGAGGTCGAGTATCAAACATGAAAAATCCATATACATACAAGTGATACAACCTGTCCACCTTCGCGGGTTGAGATTTCCTTTCTTTGCCACTGTAGCCTAACGCAATCTAAACCGGGGTTTCATTACTCCCTTCTTGGCTTCGCTTCTTCAACAAAATCCTTGTTGTAAATTTCCCTGGCTCTTTCAATTTAGAGTCAAGCCGTTGTTTGCAAACAGTAAATAATACAGAAACGCGTGGAGCAAAGTACCGAACAGTTTCAGTTTGACGGCTTTCATTAGGAAACGTGCGGTTCCACAAAGCCATTCAATTTTTGTCCATTTTGGCAAACAAACTTATCACTAGGAAAATAGTTTAAGGACAATCCTTGAATCTTAAAGTTGTTCTTTCAACTCATCTCGTTTGGGCCACTAGCAATACAGTACTTTTCAAAAGATTCCATTTTTACCAGTGAGTTCTGAGTCTGGGCTACGTGGGTCTGCATATATTTCTTTTGAAAACAAGCGTGTGTACAACCAGTGACGTCACAAAACCAATTTGGCCGCGCGGCGCGGCGGACAAAAATTAGTGCAAATGGTCAACTTTGAAGGCTTGTAGATCTACTTTCTAAAATCGTGATGTAAAAATAAAATAGCGCATGATGATCAGCGTAATCTGAACTACAAAATGGGAATGTTAGTTGAGAATCGATTTTTTCGTTTCATAAACACTTTAACCCTTTCTCCACTGTGGCGGTCTTTTAGTATTTTACTCTGGCTAACGGCAGACGATATTACTTGTCAAGGGGAGAACTCTAGTAGGTGAAAGAGCTAATGTGTTATTTGTAAAACATTTTTTAGGGTTCTGTGAACAAACATGTTGGTCAGCATCCTCTTCGAGAAAGAGCTAAGAAGCTTTCACAGGGCATTTTAGTAATCAGGTTAGTTGTAAATTGGCATAATTAAGATATTGCAGTACTGCTTTGAAAAATAATATAATAGTGCAACTGAAGTTGAGAATTTTTGGCTTTTTGAAGACGTTCTTCTCGAATCATTATGTCGTCTCTGATTTAACATATACATGTTCTCTCTGATATTGGAATCAAAAGGGAATTCAAAATTCAAACTATCGGATGTATCTATTTATCAAACAGTATTTTGCAAAGCTTGTTTACGTTATGAGGTTTAATACTTCTTCTGCACCTATAAATTACCCCACTCTGTTTTGAAATGTTTGTAGTCTCATACTTCGTAGGAATATTTGATTGAACCAGGGTGTTGTATGTAATATATCATACACGAGGAGGAGTGTTTCATTAGGATATCCAAACACGGAGACGTCTGTGAAAAACCGAGGCGAAGCCAAGATGAAACATTCCTCCGAGTGTTTGATATACTAGCATCTCAAACAAATCATTATTTTAAGAGAAAATCAAGGTAAAAGTTTGCTTAATTTATGTTATTTCTTCCTCCGGTATCCAAACCACAGGCACGGTACTGATTTCCTTTGTGTGAGACAAAAATCGTCATTACTGAAAAAATGACTGTTAAATTAGTCGTGGATATGATATACCCAATTTACCCCGAGTAAACTATAAAGATACCATACAGCGTATGTTGTGTTCATATTTTTAGATTTGAAATGCCATATAATATTTGGTGTGGAGGTTGTGGTAACCATATTGGAATGGGTGAGTCTGGTCATAGAATAGTAGAAAAGTTGTGTGAAAAGTTGTCTTCTTTTTCGCAATGCATTACACAAATTTTACGTCATCATGTTTTAAGTTCCATTGGCACTTTTGACGCCGACCAAGGTTGCCGGTGGAACTTACCAGCATGGCGTAGCGTGACGAGTGATGGCGACACGATGATGATTGAGATGCCGGGACGGGAAAAAATGCCGGTGGAACTTACCAGGACGGCAATGAATGGCGAGGCTGATGGCGACACTGATCTCAATAAAACTGGATGGGGCATTAGGCCAGATTTTGCGTGCCGGTTGTATGATGACGTGACCACTACCTAAGATGGCTGCCACTGAAGTTCATAGCTTTCGCAGATTGAAAACAGACAAAAAGAATTATTTTAAGAAAGTTTAAACGAATGTAAGGACACAAGAAGTACTCAATAAGGTTTAAGACGCTAATTTCTTGTATTTGTTTCTGTTACTGAGCTGTAAAACCTTTAAATTTCGTTGTTTTTCTTCAGTGCCGACAACGAAGAAACTTCACGAAAATATAAACTGAAAAATAGACTATAAAATCTGTGAGGAATTCAATTCCAAGTCTTAAATTGTACCTTTTATAGTAATCTTAATACCTTAACAATATTTCGTGTTGTGTACTTGCCATCTTTCAACTGTATTGGTTGTTAAACAGTGAAAACTAAATGAACCGGCACTGATCTGTTGTTTGCTTTACGGCTTTTCCGACTCCCCCGGCACAGAGTACTTAATATTCCTCCCCCCGGATAATCTGACCGTGCTGACGTCAAGATTGCTTATGCTAGTCAACTTTGGGATTGGGAACAAGTTATAAGGCCGCAATGCGTCATACAGTATGTTCCACTGCGTAAGATGGCGGCGACTGGCACGAAATGTTTGACTGCTGACCATAGGGAATGACCTATCCAGTTTATATAGAGATCAGTGGATGGCGACGACTGAAATGCACGATGCAACATGCGCGAGGACATAAACTTCAAAGTTGCGGAGTTGAGTCGGACTTTTGTTGTATCTACTATTCTGTGGTCTGGTGTTTTATTGTTTTAGGATTTCCTTCGTCAACACTTGTTGTCATTCCCTGATCATGCATCTTATGATGTTATTGATTACAAACTTTAAATATTTATATAGGTGTAAGATATAATGCAGAAAAGAAGAAAGTTGGAAATTATTACACGACACCAATTTACAGATTTAGAATGAAATGCCATCTGTGTGATAACTACATGGAGATTGAGACTGATCCTAAGGTACAATGCACTGCAGTATGTTCTGTGGTACAGTACCATGGCTTATGACCAACCTCTCGGCAAGGGCGGGGTTAATTTGCAGCGTTGATACCACAAAGTAAATCTTGACGTGTGGTTAGCGTTAGGATTAGAGTTGGATTATGATTAAAATTAGGGTTAGGAGTAGGGTTAGGTTTGTCGTCTTTGATACGCACAGGTATTACGGCTCTCCTATATTGAAGTTATATTCTGCAACTTACTGTACCTCCGCCGTCTAGGTAACCGAGTGGGATTGGCAATGAGGATCAGTGAGATAATAGAGAGTTTAAGCTTCACGTTCGTACGCCAAACAACAGGCGAGGTTGAATTCTTATTTAAAACAACCACTCACATAAAAAGACGGCTTCTCACGTTAAAATATAATGCCAAATCACTAAGGAACTCCCTTACGCGAAGTTTAAACTCTCTAATTGTAAAACTAAAAATGACAATGCAGTCGTTATTTTACCAAGTTACATCTTTTCCCAGCAATATATTTGATGTACATATATCATTTAGAATTGTGACTACACCATAGTAAGCGGTGCAAGAAGAAAAGAAGAAAGATGGGATCCATCTGCGACAGAAAACGTGCAAGCCACAGGTGATTTTATTCATTATATCCAGACATTGAGAGCGAGACCGTTTTCGCACTGACCAAACTAAGAGGGAACGTGATTTATGCTAACCTGATTACGCGCACCTTTTGCGTTTTGAAATTTTAGACTGCAATTCGGTTTGTTGGGTAAAATTCCTATTTTAGAACAGAACTTGTGGCTAAATTTTCGGCAACAGCGCGCGTCCATAGGTTTGACCGCTGATCTCAGCTGGAAGCCGTTAATGCTGTAGTGTTCCTATAAATATAAATTTATCACATTCATGATTATATTTCACTTTTCATGAAATGCAGTGTAAATACTCATGAATAGTTACATACTAGTCTACTGTAGATTCTAATAGTACTGGATTTGATACCCGTATAAACTTTAGCCAACGACAGCGCAAAATTCCTGGGGGGAAAATCCAGTTTAACAAATAATTTTATTATTTAGTCCATAGTATATAGTTTTGTAGCAAACTCATTTTTCAAAAATTACGAGGTCAAGTACATATAATATTGCGGCCGACATCGTGTTTATAGATCATTCAATGTCATGTGAGTCTTGACGTAGAAAGACAATATACTATACACTTGTTGACTGGCGCCGAGGGAAACATCGAGTTTTACGGACCTGAAGGCTTCAATGTCACCCGAGGGCTTTAGCCCGAGGGTGACATTGAAACCTGAGGGACCGTAAAACTCGATGTTTCTCGAGGCAAAAGTCAACAAGCGTTTTGTTATATACCAAAGACTTTTAAAATACAAAATACAAAACTGCCTTGAAACTTGCAAACGGCGAAAAGACTTACCAAAACACTTGGTTTTGTCTTCGTAATTTCAATTCAAGTCATTCAACTAAACAAATACACCAGACTCAACACTAAGAACAACTTTAAATTTATCCAAGTGTTTTTCAGACCTTCTTTGAAGATATGTATAGAAATTCTTTCTTTTGGAAAATGGACTACCGGTAGTTCGTACCAAACAAGCTCGAAACAAGCTCGTGTTTTCAAAATGTCCGAAGAGTCCAAAGTTCTTGATCTGATGCAATAATCGTGTATTCACGTGAACAACGCATGATTAAAGCGACGTCAGAGGGAAACATTGCACTGTTTTCCTCTTCATTGTTGACGTCAGAGGGGAACAGTGCAATGTTTCCCTCGGCAGAAAGAAACATTGAGTTTGTTGAACAACACGTGACCATGATTTGACCAATAGGATTTCATTATTGGCAAAGGAAAGTCTGGTATATAACAAAATAAATTATACAATAACGTTGTTGAGCGTGATTTATTGAACGACACACACAGATGACGTCAAATCACGTCAGCAGACTTGTTTTTCTTTTTAAATGCCCCCAAAATTGTTCATAAACCATTTGAATTTTTATTGTACAATGCAAATAGATTATATTTTTCTGTGCGTGTGTACTGTAACAGATCACAGAAGACGTCACAGCGTGTAAGGAACAACAGTCACACCACTCGACTTCCTCTCGTGTCGTACTTTTTTTTTCTTTACACGCTGTGACGTTATCTGTGATCTATTACGGTACACACACACGAAAAAATGTAATCTATTTGTTAAATACAGTACATTGTAATATTTTTTTATAAAATTCAGATCATGCAGAGAAGCAAAAGTTAATTGACGATGCAATGTTTAAACTGGAGCATGGTGAGAAAGATAAACGGAAATCTAAAGCTGCTATTCCTGGCTTAGTTCAGATAAAGGTATGAATGTAGATAATCTATTTTGGAGTTTCAGGAATGAAGCAGGATTGTGTTGGTTGGAAATGACGAGGGGGAAAAAAAAAAAAAAAAAAAAATTCAAATTAAATAATCTGAATGTATTTTACCAATTTATTCAATTTTATAATCTGAATGTAGTGGCGTAGAAATGTAGATGTAGTAGTTGTTTTTTTTACTTGTCATGGCTCAAAATTTTACGATTAATTTCCGACACTCGCCCTGCGGGCTCTTGTTCCCACTGTTATTTCTCGTGCTACCAAACTTCCCCTCATGTTTCTATAACTCAATGGAAACACGGAAAATGTTTTCTATTTCTTAAATGGAGCGTGTACGGTAGCCAATCAGAAACGACGTTATATTACATCTATATCAAAAACAGTCTTCTGCAATTTAAGGACA
>OZ035998.1:255000-505000 GCA_964035015.1 Corallium rubrum
TTTATCTTTTCTAAATTCTCTCCACCATTCTTTGAAAAACGAGATGTTTTTAAACATTATTAATTTATTACATTTTTATGTTATAAAAATACCACGATATTATTTTTAATCATCGTTAAATTATAATAAATTAAATAAATTATAATAAATGGTGAAATTACGAGTGTACAGTAGAACTCGAGTTTTACAACCACCCCTGTTGCCAGGTAAAAGTGGTCGTAAATGACAGGAGGTCGTACATGGCAAGTAGTGATGTGACGTCATAGCAGCCATTTTGGCAGCGTCACAGCGCTTTTTTATATAAACATTGTTTCAAGGTTAGGAAAATGGCGATTTATAAAGATTTACAAGGGAAATGGAAAAGCAAGAACATTTCAAAGAAGTGCAGTCTTGATTTATTAATGTTAATATGGTTATTAAGAGAAAAAGAATTTGACATTTGTGCGTTTAATACACTGAAATATCATGGCCTTTATAGAGCGATGTTCCCCATATCAAAATCGTGTCGTACTATCGTTCACTTCAGTTTTTGCGCTGTTTTTATTACGTTTGATTCAATTTTTACGCTGGTTTGGTCTAGCTCTTGCCTTTATTTACGATCTTCCAGTAGTATTTTTTAGATGTGAACACTGAGTTTTGTCACTTTCCTTTCCAAGTTAAAAAGCCGGTTGTAAAACCGTTGTAAAATATACAAACTTGTCGCGGTATTAAACGTCAACGATCGTCAAGATCAACTTGTCTAAAGTTAACAAATATCAACTAAAAAGTATTTAACTCTGACAACAAAAATTCACACAGATTTTCATCAAATAATGCTCAAAAGAGAAGCAAAACAAGTCTAAAATGCGGTATGAAACCGGAAGTGTTGCACAATTGCCGTGTTGTTTTCGCATGTGGTCGCATTCGCGTTTGTTTACTACGAAAAAACGGGTGTTTCTTTAACGTATTTCGGCAGTTTTATGTTGAGATGGTCGCTCACAGCAGGTAAATATCTTGTTTGGGACACTAAAAAGTGGTCGCTGGTCGCGTTAGGCAGGTGGTCGCACATCGGAGGTACATTTCTATTACAAATCGTCCGTGCCAGAAAAAGTCGTCGTAAACAGCAGGTGGTCGTTAAAAGGGGTGTCGTAAAACTCAAGTTCTACTGTATATTAATTTCTCAAACTCATTAATAATTCAAGAACCAAAAACAAAAGAAATTAATGTTTAATTAGTGTTTTGAAACCGGAGGAAGATCCATCTAGCTGATCACGTGACGACGTTTTGAAAAATTTCAAAGTCCTAGGACTTTGAAAATATGTAAATTACAATGTTTGAGAAATCAGTTCAAACACTCGACGTCGGACTTTACCAGGATTTCAAAGCCCTCGTGCATTAAAAATGCTCGCCTTCGGCTCGAATTTTCAATAGGCACTCGGACTTTGAAGTCCCGGTAAAGTCCTCCGTCTCGTATTTGAACTCTTACTTCTCACGTAATGGCCGTATATATATGAGTTATAGTTGATCAATCATTGCGAACCAACTTCCTCCACGATTTAAATATCTTTCAATAGCAACAACATTTTTTTTTTCAATTAGACAGTGAGCTGGAGTTGTCTATGAGCTGATAGTAGACGAGGCACAGCCCAGTTAACTGCCATTCATAACAACGTAAATGAGTTGTCTAATTATTTCATTATAAAACTGTTATGACAAACTATTATTTTAAAGAAGCAAACTGAAACCTCAGCAAAATGCAAGTCTTCTGGAATTGTTTTGCATAAAAACTTGACTTTAAAAGTTATCACCAATAGACAGTGAGTAGCTCAGTCAATCAGAATACAGCATTTGCAATAGTCCAGTAGTTTATGCTAAATATACACGGGTCATATTATATTTAATTAACAATTATTCGCCAAGGCGAGGTGAATATCGGTGTATAATAACCGAGACGAAGTCGAGGTTATTATTCACCGATATTCACTGAGCCTGAGGCGAATAATTGTTTTAGTATAAATACACATTTTCGTACTTTTAGGAAGAGCATTTTCTTTAAAATTGTTAATTTCCTTGTCTGCCGCATTGAACAACTTTGGCTGGCGGCCATTTTGAATAAACGCTGTAGGTGATTATCGAGAATTAATCCGAAGTAGCTCGACCAATCAGCGCGCGTGATTTTCTATAATCACCTGTGTATTTATACTAAAGGAAAATAACTATTTGCATATCCAGTTTCGTTAATGTTATTGTATACATGATGCAGTATCAAAGAAAGACAAAGAGAAAATTTATTACTTACTTTATCAAAATCTTGAAACTTTCTCTTCATAGAGTTGTATAGTTTAATTTAATTTAAAGAATTTTTTTTGGAAGTGATTACTCTGTCTGATTTATACTAATTCATTTTTTAGTTGAAATGTTTCTTTTCAACTTTCAGAACAAAGCCAGTGCTACCACAAAGTAATCAACGCATTTTCAAGCTCTTGTTTAACGATAGATCGAAAATATTCCACACTTTCAAAATTACGCCAAAAAGAATCATATGATTCGACGAGCCTCCGGTATTTTTCTGCTGTTTTTAAGTCTTTATTTTTGCTTTCACTAATTCTACATGTGTTTAATCTTCTTTTTTTTACACCCAGACCATAAACAAGTAAACAAAAACAATAGACTATTACTGTTACTAGTACCTACCCCAATGGCGTACCAAATGCAGTTGACTGCTAACGACCAAGCAATATCACTCAGCTGGAAGATAATTATTTAAAAAGAAATTATGGCTGTTTTCTGGGGTAGAAGATAAAGAATTTCTCAATCGTTTTACGCTCGTTTTGAGTGGATATTTGGTTTTGTAAGATTATGGGTGATGAGTGGGATAAGAGTTAGTATTTGATTTTTGGTTCAGTAGCGTAACTCCTATCTGCTCTACTCGGTAAGAGCTAGCCTGGATTTAGCTAGCGAGCCCGCACGCAGACTAGCCTGGTAGCCTGGCCCAATCAAAGAATATGGGCCTGGTAACCACTAAAGAATTTTGCTTTCCTATTGGTTGAAAGTTTCACGCATTCAAGGCATGCGCAGACGTACAAGTGGATTTAGCCCTGAGTGACGCGAGATTGTAATTAGTACAGGCTAGGAAAGAGCCAGGGGGCAACCTGGCTCAGGGGGGCACCCTGAGCTAAGGTGCCCCGGGTGGGTTGAGCCATCTAAATGGCGATTTTCGTTCTTTAATTTCTTCTTTAAAACGAATGTTTGTCCATTCCACCACAATTTCACGTATTTCCATTTCGAAAAGCAATAAAGTTTTGTAATAAATGAAATCCCCAAGTTTTTCCACCATCTGGGCTTGCTTCTTTGGTTGGCCTATGCCTTGGCCTTGGCCAGGCTTGTGACAGTGTAAACAGGACACATTTACCCCGGGCCGGCAGGCAATGGCTTGCAGTGTAAACACGGCTATAGTGTCAATATAGTGTAATAAAAGTAGTGTGCTGCGTAGGCAGTGTTGAAACAACAATCGAAATATGGTATATTAGGTTAATACTGCCGAAACAGAGAACGTAGGTGGTCCAACGTTTCGAGCGAAGGCCCTAACGTTTCTCTCTGACGAAGGGCCTTCGCTCGAAACGTTAGACCACTTACGTTCTCTGTTTCGGCAGTATTAACCTACTATACCATATTTCGATTATAGTGTCAATATATATTGATGAGTACAGTTCTCATCTTTTGGTGCAGTGAGTTGACGTCGTCCTGAAGATGTGAAAATGCTCTATAAGACGCTGCTGAGATTACTCTAGGGACGAAAAATTATTCATTCTCCTTGTTTTTCAACTAGAATTATTTTGTTACTAATTATTGAGACGTCGTCGTTGAAGTTGCCGTCGTATTTCGTATATAAGGTCCCTATTTAGGACTGAAACCCATCTACTTTAGGCTAAAGCTGGATTTCCACTAGGCCTAAAATATCACGTGCTCGACTTTCATTCTATTGTTCAAATTGACTAGTTTTCTATTTCGTTTCATATGGAAACTCGTCTCATAAGAGAAAATACAAAAGTAGAGCGCACGATATTTTACACCTGGTGTATAGAAAAACATGCAGTTTGAAGCTGCATTTCAACTTTTTTCAACTTTTGCACCGAGTTGAGAGAATTCGAAAGTTTATGTGAACCCGATCCGTAAGCAAGAATTTACGTAAGTACGTGTTTGCATCAGGTTATATAAACACAGAGCATCCATTTACTATTTTTTTTATGAAAAAGGACTAAAATGTGCCGTGATGTCGCAATCGTGTTTGGATAGTCTATTATTCTGTGGTCATTAAAGAAATACCAAATGGTTTTCCGTCTTTGGATACTCTGATCCAAACACGCCGGAAATTGCGAGACTGGAGAAAAGCGAAGAAAAACAGTATTTTTAGCTTTTCGAAAATCACGCAATTTCCCAAGTGTTTGGATAAGAGTCTCCAAACACGGAAAAAAACATTTGGTATTTCTTTTATAAAATAATCACAAGTGAATGTGATATACTGTCCGACATTTTCAAAAAATCGTTTTGGCGTGAATTTTCCGATCCAAACACGGCAATTGACCAATCAGGGCTCGCGTAGTATATATGTTATTTTATAAAGTGTAATGTTTTAAAATAACTCGGCCAGTTGAAATAAGTAGTGAAAGAAATCACCTGATTATAGGTAATAGCAAGATAAATGGTGACACCAAGATCAAATAAAATAAAAAGACAAGCAATGAACGTCCACCAGAGCAATGTCCAACGTATGGTCTGCGAATAAAAACGGTAGTAAATGTTTCAGTATATATCTTCACTTTTAAGTAGATAAGGCTTGGTTTCGGTTGCCTGTTATCGCCGAGCTAGGCTACCGATATGATCAGTACTGTAGTCTTGTCCGCTGGAATGTTTGCCAATGAGGGAACAAATAATAACCAGAAGTTCTATGTCATTTGTGTTTTCAGCTTGAAGTTGGTAAAGTTTTTTTCTTTGTTTTTGCTGTATACAAGTTGTCGTAAGTTAAACTCAGAGAAAATCTTTGAGCCGCTCCAGACGGGACTCGAACTCAGAGGTTGTTTTCGATATTTATACATGGAACTAGTCAAACCGTACGTGTGTCACAAGTATACTTGTTGGGCTACAAGCACTGATCTCAAGTCGCTGGCTACAAGTCGCATTGTGTCAGTTTACTTTTAGTAAATGTTTTTCTGTGGTAGTGTTTTCAGCTTGCACAGCAAAAACAAACGAAAAATCTTAACCACGTTGGTATACTATTTTCAGCTTGAAGTTGGTAAAATTTAGTCGTTTGTTATAGTCGAGGTTATTGTCGTGAATTAAACTCAAAAACTTTGAGACATAGTTTAACAACTTACGACAGCAAAAACAAGTTTTCACGCGAGTTGGACGTTTGGTGCATCGACTATTTTCTGATCTGCTGACGGCATCTTACGCCATTACGTGCAACGCGCGTGAAATGCTGACGCCACCAAAACTACCAATTTCTAAAAGTGTATTTCGGTATTTTGTCGGTAACCTATGCTGAAAATTTTTTATGTTTTTATAGCTAAACTTTTTACACCAGAAATGAAAACGGGTTTGTTTGTTTTTTTTTGTTTTTTTTGGGGGGGGGGGGGATGGCATATAATTTTTCTACTGTCAGTTGTTCATTCTTTAAAGGGAGAAGCAACGTTTCGTGTTAATAATAATAATTACCCATTATTTATAAAATATAATAATTATTATTATAAGACTGTTGACAGTCTTTACCTTTATAGCTCCTAATAAAAGGACTAAGGAGGAGAGAATAAGTATTGCAGACAGCGCCAGGTCCGTACTTAACAGTTTTAACATAGCTGAAAGAAATAACACCATGTCATTATTTCACATC
The DNA here is from genome assembly GCA_964035015.1 of Corallium rubrum. Taxonomy (NCBI): domain Eukaryota; kingdom Metazoa; phylum Cnidaria; class Anthozoa; order Scleralcyonacea; family Coralliidae; genus Corallium; species Corallium rubrum. The sequence continues at coordinate 260,870 of OZ035998.1, forward strand.
CTTTCAAAAATTAATTATTTATTTTTGCGTCTACATGTTGCGTTTACGCAATCATTGGTGCTAAGTCGAGATGTGTGCCTGACTATGTTTTGTCAAGCCACAGTTGTCCACACGCGTGATACGGGCTTTATGGATTTTGCGCGGAGGCCGAGAAGCATAATTAAGATTATGTCAGCCTCATACATGCACTGAACGCCGTTGCGTGACAAATTTCACGAACCATGCACATCTGCACCGTACGTGTAACACTTCTCGTGAAACATATCTTGCTTTCCTTGCTTCACAAACTATTGCAGTTGCAGGGAAAATGCGCCTCGCTGTGACACGCAGCACCTTTTTATGACTTAATGTAGACGCATGTACGCAGTGCGTACCTATGTTTATAATACTATTGTTTTTTTACTGCGGATTTAGGGTGAGTGTTTCAGGACATCCGTTGCCGTTAATTGTTTAGTCTGTGACAATCGTGACAAGTAAAGTAGCACCTTCAAGTTCATGAATAGTGCGAATACTCAACATTAATTTTGATCCACACATCTTCGTTGGTTCAAGCCCAGCAAAGAACTATATTATTGTTTGATGTTTCACTTATGAACGCGTGACATTTGGCGTTAAGTTAGCAACGTCGTGATTTTATTGGCTAAACAATTAACGGAACGGTACCGCGGATTTTAGGTTGATTGTTCGGGCATATATTACTCAGTCTATACTCTACATACTCTTGACTGCTGATTCAGGGAAGTCAGATGCTTCTTCTGATCCATTGTCAATATCTTCCAGTACTGCCACAAATATTGCATCCTTAATTATTCTGTATCCAGTGAAAAACTGAAAGGAAATTAGACTAACAAATATCACATGCATTCACCAGAACACGGCGGAACAAAAGGGGGCTAAGTCCGGAGTCCCCTCAATATCTATGACGATGGGGCTAAGAATGGTCTAAAATATGCTAGGGGTGTCAAAATACACTCTTTATTTTATCATTCGATTGCCTCCAATATAAAATACCTTTTAGCGCCACTGAGTAATAAAACAAGAAAGCTGCTAAAATCTCAAAAGAACTCGGTGTATTCTCCAACCTCGTACCCAGGCTCTTTACGAACTGAGACAATTTGAAAACGGAACAAAATCATATGAAAATACCTATTTATCCTTGTTAAAATCATGGCGAAACTCGCGAAGCAAGAAGTATATCGCTTCGCTTCTTGTCAAATTCGTCTTTAATCGTCGTTTGGATCGCTCTCCTGTGAGCTGGTATGTTCGTTCTTTGATTTGATTTTAGACTATTATCGCTGAAAACCAACGTGTAGAAACGCATCTGCACGTAACCGTGTGGTGCATTTAATTAGAGATGCTAAGCGTACTTTCTATAGTAATTCTATTAATGCTAATCTTGATAACCCAAAAAATCTCTGGAAAATAATCCGTAACATTGCTCCCTTAAAGTCTTCTAACTTGCCTAACCACTTGACTATAGATGGGAAGACATTTACTGATGCTAAAGATATCGCCAACCTGTTTAATCACCACTTTGCTAACATAACAAACTCTGTAAAGCTTAATAATTCTCCTAGCAACCCAAATTGGGACTACCTTGCAAATTTGGTTTCTTCTAAACTTTCACCAAATACCACCTTTAATATCCCCCCAGTTTCAGAGGATTTTGTACTAAATTGTCTTAACCATTTGTCTGCAACGAAAGCCGCTGGGTTGGATGGAGTTAACGGATATTTCCTTAAAATAGCTGCACCAGCTATCTCGCCCATTCTAACGAAGATTTATAACCTCAGTATTACCTCAGCTACTTTTCCTAACTTATGGAAAATTGCAAAAGTTTCTCCCCTATTTAAAACGGGTTCGCTTTCTGACCGTTCTAACTTCCGTCCTATCTCTGTTTTAGGCATTATCTCTAAAGTTCTTGAACGTCATGTTCATGTTTCGTTTTATAATTTTCTAACTGACTACGATCTTCTTGTTGATAATCAATTTGGATTTAGGACATCTCGCTCATGTGAGCTAGCAGTCACTGATCTCACTGATAAGATTCTAACTCATTTAGATAACAAACTATTAAACGGACTTCTTCTTATTGACTTCAAAAAGGCCTTTGATCTCGTTGACCACCGTATCCTACTTCTTAAGCTTAAGATGTACGGATCTTCTCCACTAGCGTTGGAGTGGTTTACTTCTTATCTTAGTGATCGCTGTCAGCGTACTTCTTTTAAGAGTACATTGTCTGATATGCTCTCTGTTACGATCGGGGTTCCTCAGGGAAGCATTCTAGGACCCCTTCTTTTCATATTATTTATTAATGATCTTCCTTCTCAACTATCACACTCAAATTCTACAATGTTTGCAGATGACACCACTAACAACAGGTTCTTCTATTCATGATTTACATGTAAATCTTAATCTTGTTGCTAATGATCTCTCAGCTTGGACCGAGCAAAACAGGATGGTAGCTAACACATCCAAGACTAAAACCATGCTCGTCCATTCCATCCAACAATTAAGGGTTATTTCTGATCGATCTCTCTCGGTCACATTAAACAGCGAAGAAATTGAACAGGTCACGCAAGCTAAAGTACTGGGTGTGACTTTAGACAGCCATTTAACTTGGACTAATCACATCGGAAACTTAAGTTCAACCCTCAATAGTAGGCTTGCATTACTGCGTCGGATTAAGCCTTTCTTAACTAAAGATTGTGCTCTTCGTTTTAATAACTCATGCATTCATGCCAATATTATTTACTGCTCTGTCACTTGGGGTAATTGTTCCAAAACACTTTTGCAAAGAATTCTTCGCCTTCAAAAGCGTGCAGCACGCATTATCTTAGATGCTGAGTATTCTACTCCTTCTGTTCTCCTTTTTCCCCAGCTTAAGTGGATTCTAATTTTTGATCTAATTAAGTTTAGAAAGCTTCTTCTACTATTAAATATACTAATCAACCCTAATGCTCCAACGTCTTTTAAATTTATGTTCAATTTCTTATCTGCCACTCGACAACACGCTCGTACTACAGCCTGCTTATATGACCTAAAGCTTCCTTACCCGCGTACTAATTCTGGTAAACGAACATTTCTCTACAGCGCCTCAATTCTCTTTAACGCCTTAGATAATGATTGCAAACAGCTTGCCATGTCACCTGCATGTACTTCTGATGCTTTCACGTTAAGATTAACTACTACTAAACGCAAACTCAGTAATTACTTTCTTCATAAACGTACCTGTATTAACCATCTGGAAGACCTTTTTTGCGTCAATTGTAATTTTTTATTGAATTGTAAATGTGTTTCACTTGACTAGTTTATCACTTGACATTATTTCCATATATAGTGTATTAGTTATGTCTGTTGTATTTGCAAATATTGTAATATTGTGAGGGCCGTATGTTAGATAACCTTTACGGTTAATACGTCTTTTCCCTCGTAAAATAAAGTTTTATTCTATTCTATTCTATTCTATTCTATTCTATTCTATTCTATTCTATTCTATTCTATTCTATTCTATTCTATTCTATTCTATTCTATTCTATTCTATTCTATTCTATTCTATTCTATTCTATTCTATTCTATTCTATTCTATTCTATTCTATTCTATTCTATTCTATTCTATTCTATTCTATTCTATAATACTAAAGTTACCTCAACTGAGGGGTGGCTGCGCCGTTGTGGTAGACATGGGACGCGGCTGTTTGTCGATTTTAATAGCAGAGTCAAAACGCATTTATGTATAGTGGGATAATGCGACAACAACAAACGCAGTCCAGAATGTGGGGTGAAGAAGTATTATCTTAAAATTTTGGTCGTTAATAAGCGGTCAAATCACCAGATTTCGGTAATTCGACAGAAACTTGGCGTAAGCAAACATTTCTCCAGTTTATCAGCCTTCAATGCCAATAGTGTCAAATTTCCCAAATAAAATTGCTTCGTTCTTCAAATAAATTATACGTTTAATTCGATAAAAATACAATATATATGTGCTATTCTATCTTTAGTTAGACTTAAACTGTATTTAAAGAGTTTCCGCTCTCGTTTTGCCCTGTATATGCGAGTTAGCATGTACAAATAATAGTCAATAGAACAGAGAAATATAAAACACGCAACGCAGTATACCTTTCCTGCGAGAATGGAATCTTATACATAATAGTGAAAATACACTTCGTTTGATAACCAGAAAGAGGATATTTCAGACTTCAGATGATGAAGATGAACCTCTAATTACTATACGCTTCAAGTTTGAGTGATTTACAAGAGAGTTGGAGGTAAAGTTTTACATTGCGTTGCTGAAATCGTCACTACTCGTGCCCGTCATAACAGCGCAGCCACTCCTCAGTTGAGGAAACTTTAGTATTATACCTTTAGACTACTATCGCTGAAAACCAACGTGCAGAAACGCTATTATAGCGTTTCTACACGTTGGTTTTCAGCGATAATAGTCTAAAATCAAAGAACAAACATACCAGCTCACAGGAGAGCGATCCAAAGACTCCAAACGACGATTAAAGACGAATTTGACAAAAAGCGAAGCGATATACTTCTTGCTTCGCGAGTTTCGCCATCCCCGAAAACCTTGGAAGAGTCTATTCAGTAAAGCATGCAGTGGAAATCTAATGTAACTATAAATGAACAATCCTACAGCACCACACGTATACAAAATTAAGTATTAAATAAAACATTTTGAACAGCTATCAAAATCAAATATAAGAAACATGTTTCATCCCAGCAAAACCAAAATGAAACAAACCCCAAACCCGATCGACAGACGACAGCATCCACGAAAATTTGTCCAAATCTTGCTGTTCGCCTAGTGACTTACCATAAAAAGGCAAGCCATTACAATTACTGCCGATCGTGGAGTCAAACCACAGTGATGTAGAAGTAGAGGCATTGCGAATCAATTGGGACGTTTTTCGAACCAAAATTCAAGTTGGTACACCAGTGTATGAGCCAAGGAAAGTGAGAACAAAAATTGCGCAACCTGATCTGCCAAACGTAGGTCTGGTCACAGAATAGTAGTAATACAACCAGAAGTCCAACTCGCGTCGGAACCTTTGAAGTTTATATCCTCGCGCATCTTCACTTCCTCGCCATCCTACGCCAAGGGAGCACGTTAGAATATGATAGTTCTTGTAAAATAAACTAAACTTTGCTTACCTGTTTTGTGCGAGTCGCCAGTTCGATAAAACCGCTGACGATACTGTATGAGCCCCCGACGAGCGAGCCGAATACTCGGCTCGCTCGTCGGGGGGCTCATATCGTCAGGTTTTATCGAACTCGGCGACTCGCACAAAACGTCAACAACTTTAGGTAAGTAAAGTTTAGTTTATTTACGAGAACTATCACATTCTAACGTGCTCCCTTGCCTACGCCATCCCACGCCATCCTGGGGTCGGCGTTAGATCATATTGAGTTAACGTACAGTGACGTCAGAATTTTACAGCAGCGGAAGTATCATGATGCTGGATTAGCACTAGATTAGATGTTAGAACTTTCATATTATGGCGGGAAGTTGCGGGAAAATAAAAAAACAAGAGTGGAGGAGGTGGATGGGGAATTACTCGATGCTTCCGATTTTAAGAAAGAAACTTGCACCGGATGGCGATGTGTTTACAAGGAATCGAATTTTGGTAAGTAGACTCAGCCGTTCAATAATTCATAAAGACGCAATCACCAAAATTACCAATTGCGAAATTACCACTGACAGTAATGACGTCGCGAGGCGGCGAATCGGTGAAAGTTCGACAAGAATCCCAAAAAAGGTACCTCCTGCAGTTTTCTTCACAAGTTTTTATATAACATCTGTAATCTATTAATTTTATCAAAGTAATTTCAATTGTTGTGATCTGTCCTTCTTTCAAATTCGGCTTTCTGTTTGTCATCAGACATTATTTTGTTTGTCAATCTTCAGTTTCAACAATCGATCAACCAGTGAAAGAGTATACTGTATACGCGTATTTTGAGACGTATCTTGACGGACTTAACAATTAAATTACTTTTAACATATATTAGGCAATTGCACCTAAACATGAGAAATCGGCTTGCCTTCCTCCGCCGTTTTTAAAGTGCAAGTTGAACTCCAAACTCCAAGGCAGGCTAACTCCAAAGTATCATATCTCAATACTTCCGCTGCTATAAAAATTCTGACGTCACTGTACGTTAACTCATTAGAGAGCTTAAGCATACAGGCGTTTTGGAGCCACGGACGGCGATTCAATAGCATTTTGCATTTAAAACAATGATAATGAGCAATTTAAAATTCCAAGAGCAAAGAGAACGCCGTCGTCGTTCTACAGAAGACGTCATTGAGAGCATTTTCACGTTCTTGAGACGACGGGAACTTCTGGAACGTTGAGGCCTGTCATCGTTGTTTTACTACAATAGACATGCTTTTAAAGTAGACTGAAACTTGTATTTTGAGGGGGATAATTTTTTTACATTACAATATAAAATAAAGGATCTGTATTTTTATATAAAGATGAAATTTAAGCTTATGAGCTAACAGTTTAGATATGTGATTATTCATAGCCTTTGTTTTGGGTAAAATAGTCTTTTCAAAGAATACGCGGTTCAGTAGTTCTGTATTGTATTCCTGTTCTTCCGGTCACCGTCCGTGTCTCAAAAACGCCTAATATGCTTAAGCTCTCTAATATGATCTAACGCCGACCCCATCCTGGCAAGTTCCCCCGGCAGTTTGGACCTTCAAAAGAAGGTTAAAAAACCACCGGGGGAACTTGCCAGGATGGCGTAGGATGGGTAGAATCGCGTAGGATGGCGTCGGATGGCGTAAAATATCGCGGGTGTCATGCAGGGACGTAGCCAGGGGGGGAGCCGTGGGAGCCGCGGCTTCCCCCCTTTTGATATAAAACAACAGACATTTAACTACGAAACTGATGCAATATGCCATTGTGTCAGGAAATAAACTGTAAACAGTGTATTCAATATACTGAGTGTATGCATTTTGAGTATCTATGTGACGTTTGCGTGTTTTGAGTAATTTATATGACGTTTTTTAACCTTTAGAGTCTGTAAAATCTTCCTCCAAAAGCCAGGAAATGGCATTTCAGCGACTTCCAATTTCAAAATTTCCCGGGGGAGCATGCCCCCGGACCCCCCTAAAAATATATTTTCACTTCGGCTCCCCCCCTTTCAGAATCCTGGCTACGTGCCTGGTGTCATGTCTCTGCATGCATCGTCATCGTGTCACGAACAACACGAGAAAAAATGTCAACTAGTGAAAGTGTGAAATTCGTGATCACATGCATTATATATATAATTAGATTTCAAGAAAAAAGTTCAGTAATATTAAAGAGTAAACATAAAGTAACTAAAATAGTAAAATATTACATTGTAACATTAAACGTTCAGTTGGAAACTGATATGATGCAATATAACACCATACATTATTTTGCAGTACATGTTTTTCCATTTTGGGTTTTGTTTACATGGGACCGGCATTGAAATTATATAGATTAGGCTTAGTTTCCCTGTTGCTCAACATTCGTGTCAATTGTCTTACAGCTTGTAACTGCCAGAGAAGCATCATTTCATGTAGATTTGACGCCAATCTCATTTAAAACAACGTATTGAGTGAGAGGTGAAAGTAGCAGTGTGGTATATCCCATATCCGACAAACCTATTGTTTAATATCCTTTAAAATGATTTTTGAGTAATATTGAAACAGGAAAATTGGCAACGAGAGAGTTCTACAAACAGTGACGTAGCCAAGGGCGGACCAATCAGCGTCAATGACGTCATTCATTATTCTACTTATCTCCAACGCTAGTCTTTGGCCTAGCCACGCGTTTTCCATGCGTGATTTACTCGTGACTAAAGAATCTATATCGCACGCTAGCGTGCTATGTTCACTAACATACTTGTATACACAATAAATACATAATCAAACTGACTGAAATGTTTGCCACAATTCTCAAAAAAAATAACGTAAATATTTAATTTTCGTATTTTATAATCTTCAGAATTCTACAAATTCTTTTCTTAAAATGCAGGAAATGGCACTTCAAAACTCCTAAATTTCACTTCGAAATGTCACTTCGTGCCCGCCCAATTGGTCAACCCTGGCTACGCCACTGTCTACAAATGGGAAAAACAAAAAGAGAGATTATTAGAATTGTTAATTAAGTCAGGAAGCTGCCGGTTACTTTGGGCATATTGAGACGGGATTCATCGCAGAAAGATCTACATCGACTAGAAGAAAAAGTGAATGGGAAAAGGGGCAGGGGAAGACCATGAATTAATTGGGGTATTAACATCAAGAATTGGATGGAGATGAGCTATGCAGGATGCAAGAGAACGGCTGGAGATAGACAGACGGCTCTTATAAACGTAAATCTTATGAAATACAGTAGTTACTTAGTCGCTATAGAGTACTTATAGTCGTAAATTGCATCTCTGTAATAATCGTGTTATCTTTTCCTTTTTATTCACCCTCCATAAGATGTATATAACCATATGTATAATTTTTCTGGTATAAATTTCAAACTCTAAGTGTAGAAATTGTAATCTGCGCATGGCGTAAAATACAATGTGCTCCCCGAAAAATCAAAAAATACCCTCCATGCGTACAATTTTTCCAGTGGCGTAGCAATTTATATTGCGATACTAAAAAAACACACACAGCAACAATCGTTTTACGGCCGTTTTCCCCGCTTACGCGGGGGTTGGCCGGCGGCTCCCCACAGCAGTTTCCTCTACTTCTCTCTCTCCAGAGCATCCTCCCTTTTCAACCCACAATCTCTCACATCCCTTTCCACCACCTGACTCCATGTCATCCTCGGCCTTCCTCGTCCTCTTGTACCTTCCACCTCGAGCGACATGCTCTTCTTCACCCAGTCACCATCGTCTTTCCGCAGCACATTGTTACATGATATACAATTATCATGTATACTATAATATTGTAATATAGTTTACGTTATTCTATTTACCTATGGAAAATAATTTGTAGTTGCATGATTTAGCAAATACTCCAGATCCAGTTACGTAAAGCATGATTTATCAAAGTCCAATTACGTAAAGGATATAGATTTAGAAATCACGAGTTACGTAAACGGACATGAGTTGGCGGAGATGTTGTAGTCGGTGGTTTGATAAGAGACTTTAATATAAAACTACTGACTCATTCTACATAGAGGAAATTAGTCATAGTTTCACAATATCTTCCTCTACCAGTATGGAGCACAACTAAGCGAGTCATGCATTATTCATAAGGCGTTAAGAGAAGTACCTGAATAGCATCACGCAAACTACCAGAAAGAAATGGATCATCGTTGATAAAAGAAGTCAAGAAGAAGTCGTTGAAGACTCACAGAGTTGTGCTCAGGCAAAGATTATAAGAGATAAGTTTGAACTGTTAAGAATTAATTACCTATCCGTTAAAGTTATAAAGACGCTAATTACATAGCATAATTGAAGTAAATAAATAGTTTTAAGAAAGTAACTGGTTCACACTGTTTTTTGTTGCGAGTAAAATAGAATCAAAATATCTTAAGTCGGGACGCTCGTAACAACATGTCCCAACCATAGATATAGGAGACCTAGATTGCTGACTGTAATATAATTTATAGCGCACGCGCGCGCCAACATGAGTAATCCAAGATGGCGGCTCAACCGGTCAAAAATCATAGACAGTGCATAGGAAAAACGATGTTTTTCGCATTTTATGTCCGCCCACTGTTTCCGATCCCGTTCGACCACCTTTTTGGGGGAAGAACTACCTGTTGTGAACGTCTTGGATGAAAATCGTACAATTTGAGTGGAATTAACAACAAAATAATCGATCGTTAAATGTTTTTTGTTTGCCAATCATAGATATAGACTGGAACTTTCACCTGATTGCTGCTGCAGATTGTACAGTATAATATGCTTTAGAAAGCTAATTTTGGGTTAAATGTACTTGTTGAAGTAAAATTCTGTCTTTTAACGAAAAGATGTATATAATACTTCGTGTTTAAAAGAAGCTGATTAGATAGTAAAATGTTCACTGGAGTTAATGCGTAGTGTATAACTATATTCTACAAAATAGTGAAAATTGCTGAGGACAGATCGCTATCTGTTTGTCCACTAACATACGTAAGCTTTCCATCTCGTATCTTACACAGAACGTCCTAGAAGCTTCCAACACCTCAAAACTAACCAAAACCTTTATTTTCGGCCAGGAATGTCTCGAACCGACCAAGTGACCGCAAGTGACTGTTTCGGCAACATTTAACGATCGATTATTTTGTTGTTAATTCCACTCAAATTGTACGATTTTCATCCAAGACCTTCACAATAGGTAGTTCTCCCCCAAAAAAGGTGGTCGAACGGGATCGGAAACAGTGGGCGGACGTAAAAAGCGAAAAACATCGTTTTTCCTATGCACTGTCTATGATTTTTGACCGGTTGAGCCGCCATCTTGGATTTTCAAATTTGGCGCGCCTCTTCAGCCGAGTCAGCAATCTAGGTCTCCTATATCTATGGTCCCAACCATCTCAACCGGTTCCGCTTTATGACATCAGACACCAACTCAATCCCCATTCTTTCCCTCAGCTCCACACTCGGCACTCTATCCTTTATATATTGCGATACTGCAAGGAATAAATTACTATGGCAACTTGAAAGCCAAAAAGATTCTTACCTTATTGTTAACTGTGCTTAAAGTGATTAAAATGCTCTCAAAATGCAGGAAATGCAATTTCAGAGCGAGGTTGAGAACTTCAAAAATTTCCTAGAGACCACAACAGCCTGCCCCTGCCAGGAGCCCTTTGGGACAGTCGGGCTTTGCATTCGGTCTGTCAGGCGCTCTGTTCATCTAATTTCCTGGTAACCTTTTCTGCTGCCAGTCCGCCCCTGTCTGTCGGGAAAAATTACTAATTAATTAGTTTATATAGCCTTTAAAAGTTACTTCTATTTTCTACTCTTTCGATTCTGCCTCCTAAAACATGTGTTTTAAAACCTTTCAACCCGAGCGGCCTCCCAATGACGAATTCAGGGTTGAGAGGGTTAAAACCTTTATGTTTTGGTCAAAAGTGTCCTTGGAATGCATGTCCAGAGCCCCCCCTAAATTTGTGTCGTGATTTCCCTTTATTTTCATAAATCATTGTTGCGCTCTTGTCCAAAAATGATCTAGGTTTATCTAGGCTAGTTCCAGTGGGTCCCCCCAGGTAATGACTGGTCAGACACTAACTCTAAACTTAACCCTCGGCAACCCTAAATCTAACCAATCACCAATCAAAGAAGCCCAACCGTAAACTTCGGAATATAAGCCCTCCGAATATAAGCCCCGCCGAATATAAGCCCCCCCGAATATAAGCCTCCCGAATATAAGCCCCCCATGTATAACAGACTGTAGCTGAACAGTTGAACAGCGTCAAAAATACAAATATGGGACTAGGGACTCAAATAATTTTTGGTTTTATTGCTGCCGGTATCGCTCTGTATTACAGTGGCAGATCTCGATCGCTGATTGAAAGTATTGATAAGACTGTATTTGGTTCATATGGCTGTATTCCTGCTGACGCCATTGAAGAGTTGACGTTACAATATTTTAAAACAAGGGGAAGAGCTGAAGGCATTCGGATGATTTTAGAAGATAACAGTGTACCGTACTCTGAGATGACGTTTTCTAGTGATGAATGGCCGGCAGTAAAGAAGAACGGAATTGAAACTGGGACGTTTACATTTGGACAAGGTTCTTGTCGTTTCTTTGTTCTTCTGCCATTATGAGCACATGTCTTGAATAGTAAAGTACAATTTTGACAAAAGTACAACATCAATTCTCATAATTTTTATCTTTTCTTTGCAGTTCCAGCTATAACGACTAAATCAGGTTTTACTCTTGTTCAAAGCATGGGTATGTGAAGAACTCTACTTTTCGCACAAAGTTTCCTTAGTAATTTCTTAGTAATTTCAGGGGATCACAGGCGTAATTCTGTTGTTGTTGTTGGGGGGGGGGGGGGTCAAATATTTTTCTTGAACATTTCACAGCAATATATGTCAAAATTGCTCGAAATTCCCAGCAGAAAGTGCCTGAATTTTCTTTTTCAACTATTTTGGGAGGGCAATTGCAACCCCTTACCCCCTCCCCCTACCTGCTACATCTAGGATGGAACACAGGCTGTTTGAGGTCTGGTGTACTTCTCCAGGAATGCTTTTTGTTTTTCAATATATCTGAATTTTGGGGCAAATAATTGGAGAATAACAGTTGCACAGTATTTAATCATGAATTTAAACATGAATTTAGTGATTACCAAAACTGATAAACAACTTTTGTTAGTGCATGTCAGAGATGCCAGAGATTTCTGGCATAAAGTACAGTACATATGGAAATTCAAACTGGTGTGCGAGATGTAATATGTTACTTAAATGGTGAATAATGCAGGCACAGACCCAAAAGGTGTGTGTGTGTGTGGAGGGGGGTTACATACCCTTATTTGGTGAACATGTGCCAACATGCACACTCTAGATTATATTTATAACTTTGCATTTCCCATAAAACATTGCTCAATACTACCCCCAAAATGCTGGAAACAGCATGTTCACAACAGCATGTCCGCAACAGTATGTCCACAACAGCATGTCCACAACAACTTGTTCAGATGAACTACTGTAAACTGTCCCCCAACCAGTGTTCATCTGATCAGTTCACATGCAATAACAATAAATGTATCGGATTTGATCATGTGTGTGGTCGATGGAGATAATGACTGTGGTGTTGGCAATTACAGTTCATATGCAATTACAGTTCATGTGCAATTACTTGGCACTCATGTTCTGCATTTTGAATGCACATAACTTGTTCCATAGTTGATTCCTCTGATTCCTCTACTAGAATTTTTTTGCACCTTCACACCTTCCCATAATCTTGAATAACTGAGCTATATTAACTGTTTATTGGTAAGAGTCAAGTTTTAAATGCAAAACAATGGCAGAAGACGTGCATTTTTTTTAGGTTTCATGTGTGTGTTTCTTGATACTATATTTATATAGTTTGTTTGACTAGACAGGGCCAGGGGGGTACTCTGGCAATTTTTGGGTAGGGGTGCCCCTGTATATCAAATCCTGACCCTATCCCAACATAAACAGGCAATGTTCTATACCCTATCCCAGCTAGCTGAGCACTGGTGTCATAATGATCCATATCCATACCCTACCTCAAAGTAGGCTCAGATCCAAATAGGCAATCCCAAAAGTTGTGCCCTTCCAACATCAACTTGCTTCCTGTACCACTGGCTCAAATAGTGGATAATAGGGGGATGGCTTGCAGACTAAGTTACCCCTACTGTAGTGTGTGTTTCTAGAATTACTAGAAATATATAATGTTTCTGTAACTGTACATTTACATACTTCAGGTGCGGACTGGACTTAAAATATTTCCTGGGAAATGGCCACTGGAGGGGGGCCCACCATCAGGCCTGGATTGACCAATTTTAGGCCTACAGGCTAAGTGTGATGACACATTTCTAGGGGGTCCGGGGGCATGCCCCCTGGAATTTTTTTGAATTTTGAGTCTCTGAAACAGCATTTCCCGCATTTTGAGGACACTTTTGAGCAAAATATAAGGGTCTGAAATCCCATTTTTTAACAGAGTTTCTCGTCATTTTAAAGAAATATTTCTAGTTTAGTGGGCCCCCACTTACTCAGGATTGAAATGTTCTGGGGTCGGTCAATACTCAGGCAGCCATCTCTATAGCTGAGGAACTTGTACTCAGATTTACAAACTCAAAACAGCATTTTTATACCAAAAAATTATTTTAGCTTACCTGCTTAAGGTGGCTCCACACAGTTTCTTGAAAAATGGAAAATACAAGTTTGAGAGTCCAAACCACGTGCATAAACAATTCCAGAAAAGAATAAAACTAAATGTTATGCATAGTTAAACAGTCTGACAATCAAAAACTGTTACCAAATAAATAGCAACAGTTGTTGCTATGGCAACAATGACGTTTCAAAATGGCTGCCAATTACCCTTCAGACTAATTTAATTCGAAAAAAACTTTGCTGACCCCCAATTTTTATTTCATTAAAACTTTTCTTGAAGTATGAGTAATCAATAGGCCGAATTTAAAAAAATTCTGTAGAAGGAAGATTTTTTCCCCGGGAAAAATCATGTTTGTTAATTTTTAAAAAATTTCGTTCTACAGAATTTTTTTTAAATCGGCGTATTGATTACTCATACTTCCAGGAAAGTTTTAATGAAAAAAAAATTGGGGGTCACGAAAGTTTTTCTCGAATTAAATTAGTTTGAAAGGTAACTGGCAGCCATTTTGAAATGTAATTGTTGCCATAGCAACAACAGTTGCTATTTATTTGGTAACAGTTTTTGATTGTCCGACTGTTTAACTATGCATAACATTTAGTTTTATTCTTTTCCGAATTGTTTAATCACGTGTTTTGGACTCTAAAACTTGTCTTTCCATTTCTCAAGAAACTGTATGGAGCCACCTTAAGGGAACTCAGGGGCATCGGAAGCGGGGGGGCTGGGGGGGCCTGGGCCCCCCCACTTTTTTTGGTGGGGGGGCCAGAATATGTTTGGGCCCCCCCACTTTTTAACAAGACCAGTAATAAACAAGGCTAGTAATATGATTAACAAAATCACTAACCCTAGCTAACCCACGACTTTGAATAAAGATATAATAAAGAAATTTGAATGCAGATATTCAATGTCCAGAAAAGTGTTGTCTTTTGAGTATTTTGTGACGTTTTTGGACCTTTAGAATTATGTAAATCCTTGTCCTAAAATGCAGGAAATGGCATTTCAGAGACTCTAGATTTCAAAATTTCCTGGGGGAGCATGCCCCCGGACCCCCCTAAAAATTTTGGGCCCCCCCACTTTTAGTGTTGCTCCGACGCCCCTGAGAGAACTTACTTCAGATAAGCCGGGGCCCACACAAGGACAGGAGCAAGGGACCCACTGGGAAATTTCCCGGGGTCCCTGTGGGCCAGTTCGTGCCTGACATACTTCATATATTAAGCATTTCCCTAGTAGAGTTCCCTCAGTGTCAAGTAAATTGTCAGGTGTTAGCCAGAGTAAAATAGTAAAAGGTCACCACAGTAGGGAAAGGGTTTAATAGAAATCTTAATTTTTAAGCAAAATCATCTGGTGTTAGGCTGAGTAAAATATTAATCTGTTTTTGGCTGGCTCAGGCAGACATAGGTTAAAGACCCTTGGATTTCACCAATTTTATTTAGAATTTTTGGCTTCATCAGATAACACTGACTTACACACCTCAGTCTGCATAAATATTTTCATATACTCAAAGTGCTTCATTGTTAAACGCGTTTTAATAGGTTTTTCTTAGCATATTTACGACGTATATTACAAATGTTTGAAACAACACATGAATTAGACAATCAACCATCATGCATGTTAATACTGTATATGCAATAAAAACGTGTTGCATTGAAAACAATCATGATCATTTTAAAGTCCATAATTAATCCATGCAAGCATGGGTTAGACTTCATGTAATCAGTTGCATAGTCTGCACGCAGGCTAGTAATTGCAGATTAGCACTTTGCACGATTCTGCACAACCTCACATCTAAGTCCTTTTGCAAGAAGGTCCTCCTTGATTACCTGCTCCCAGGTTTTACGGGCCCTGCCACGACCACTTTCACCAGTAACTTCCAGGTTTCGAACTTTCTTCAGCCAGCTACTATCGTCCCTTCTTTCGACATGACCGTACCAACACTGTTAATTCTAGGGAGTAATTTTAACTCCACCGTAAGAGTTGAAATAACTCCCTTTTGGGGAGTAAAAAAATAGAGTATATTTCACTCCCAAACCAGAGTTAAACCTACTCCACTTCAGTTCATATTAAAACTTTTACTCTACGAAGAGTAAATATTACTCCACTGCAGGGATAAAATATACTCCAGCAAAGGAGTACAAATATTAGAGTACTTTTTACTCCTTTATTATTACTCCAGGAGTAACTTTAACCCCAATCTCACTACTCTGGGAGTCAATCCAACTCTCATAAAGGAGTAAAATGTACTCTTGAAAAGTAATTATTGTATATTTACTCCTTTATTTTCACTCCAAAAAAGGAGTAAACATACCAGAGTAAGTAATGCATTTCTGGGAGTCAATACAACTCTCATAAAGGAGTAAAATATACTTTCGAAAAGGGATAAACATAACGGAGTAATTAATGTATATTTACTCCTTAATTTTCACTCAAAAAAGGATGTATTTTGTATTTTGTAAGGATGTAAAGGAGGGTGTATTTTTTTTCTAAATTTTTACTCCACAAGTAAGTTTAACTTCAACAGAAACAAAGTTATTATCTTCACCATCCTGCAAATTTTACTTTAATACACATTGCATCTCACGTTATGTTTGATTGCAACCAACCCCCCTTTTGGTATATTTTTGACTCCAAAATGAGAGTAAAATTCTAAATTAGAGTAATTTTCACCCCCATAAGGAATAAAATTTACTCCACCTTTGGTATATTTTCGACTCCAAAATGAGAGTAAAATTAAATCAGAGTATTTTTAACCCCCTTAGGAATAAAATTTACTCCAGTTTTGGGTTATTTTTTACTCCAAAATGAGAGTGAAGTTTTAAACTAGAGTATTTTTTACTCCTGCAAAGGTAAATATTACTCCATTAGTGAGGTAGAAAGTACTCTAAAAATGGTGTTAAAATAATGGAGTAAAATATACTCCCAAAACAGAGTCAACTGGTACTTTTTTTTACTCCTGTTTTGGAGTAGTATCAACTCCTTAAAATTAACAGTGAACGCAAACATCTTTGCCGCATCATATCCATAATTGGCTTGATGCCCAGTCGTGCTCTTAGTTCTTCACAGGAGTACCAATCTCTCAAAGATACACCGCACATCCAGCGGATCATGGACATTTCATTTCGATGTAGCCTTTGTGTCAAATTGTGTGTTCTCGACTTTTACAGTCCAGGTTTCACTCCCATACAGCATTACACTACGTACACGGGTTTTGTACAGCTCTCCTCTCACTTTCAATGATGCTGCCTTAGTTGTAAGTAGTGGTAAAAGTTCTCTGAACTTATTCCATCCACAACGTACCCTGATTATATAGTACTTGATTCAGCAGCACCACCAGCATCTAGCATATCACCGAGGTAGCAGAATCTGTCGACCACCTCAAGGCTACTTCCTGCAAGCACCACCTTTTCTGTTGTGTTGTTGTTATTACCACTGCCATTACGGCATCGTGAGCAGACACAATCAACAGCCTTTGACAGTTTTTCTTTAACACCACTGCATTTCGCATGAACCCAACTTTTGCAAGTAGGGCATAGAATGGAGTTCCTGCCCACACCTTTCCGACATACACCACAGGCCACTTACCAGACTTGTTTTGGGGATCGAGTCCATGTTGAGATATCATAACTTTTGTCTTTCCGATGTTTACACGTAGACCTTTTTCTTCCACGCCGCGCTTCCATTTATCATACAAACTTTCCAACTCTTCAAGATTTTCAGCCATAAGCACAAGGTCATCTGCATATAGCAACTCCCAGGGTAGTCCTTTTCGGAACTCTCTAGAGAGTGCCTCCAATACAATGATGAAAAGCCGTGGGCTTAAAACAGAGCCTTGATGCACACCGACTTTGACATTAAATGCTTCGCCAATGGTGCCATTGATGTTGACAGCACTCTTGGCATTTTCATTGCCGTCACCACCCGTATAATCCACTCTTCTATCCCGACCTTTCTCAGCGCCCACTCTACCACCTTCCTAGGCACTCTGTCAAATTCCTTTTCTAAGTCTACAAAAGTGAAGTACAGGTCTTCCTTCCTAAGAACTTCTCTTGCACTTACCGAGCTATGAATATCGCATCAGTGGTTCACTTTCTGGCATGAAGCCAAACTGCATATCATCAATATTAACTGCATCCCTGGTGTATTTCTCTATTACCCTCTCGAAAACTTTCATCAGGTGCTCCAACAACTTCAATCCTCTGAAATTTCCACGCTCCGCATCTCCTTTACCTTTGAAGCAGTTTATGATAATACTCATATCCCAATCACTTGGCACTTTCTCTTCTCTTACGATGTTGTTGAAGAGCTCTGTGAAAAGATCCAGACCAGCCTCCCCCGAAGCTTTCAGCATTTCAGCTACGATACCATCCTTCATTTTCCGCAAGATCTTTTTCAACTTCTCCCAACCTTCTTCCCGACACCATTTACAGCATTATCTGCAAGGCACTGCTCTTCAACCGCTGCAACAAAGTCCTGTTTTGCTTCAGCACCCTTCAGTTTCCAAGCTTTCAACTTTGGTATATATGACTTTTTTACCTCCTTTTCGATCTTTATGTTGAGATCACAGACAACTAACTTATGCTGCGTGAAGACTTCGTCACTGAGGATGACCGTGATATCATTGAAAAACTTCTTGTCACCTGACTTTATCATTATATAATCAATTTGGGTGTTGACACCACCAGAAGAGAAAGTGATGAGTCTACTGCTACGCTTTTGGAAAAGGGTATTCACAGACAACCATATTTAATGCCAACACTAATTCCAGGATACGCTCACCTTCTACATTTCTTACCCCATATCCAAAACCACCATGAACATTAAATTCGTAACCTGATGTTGTCTTTCCAACATGTCCATCACCACCAAGTATGATTATTTCCTTTTCATCTATCTTCGAGGCATGATGCAATAGGTCAGCACAGAATCTTTCTTTCACCTCAACACTCAATCTTTGTTGTGGAACATATGCTGATATAATTGTAACCACTCTTTTAACAACGAAAACCTTCAGCAGCATAAGTCTGTCATTAACACAAGTTACATGTATCCCTTGTCAATCCATTTTTCAGCAAGCAGTATACCAACAACATTGTTTCTAGCTTCATTACCAACCCAGAAAAGTTTGTGCTGTGAATCTTTACCAGATATGATACTTGTGCCAACACCTCTCCATCTGACCTCCTGCAAGCAGCATAATATCGATCTTCCGGCCTTCTGCTCACTGTTTCGCCCACTTCGCTTGCTCTACCACGCAATGTACCGACATTACATATTTGTTGAAGCAAGTTTTTACGACTGTGTCCCATTACTAACATCATCCTGTTGCAGACCAGGAATCTGGGTGTTTTTATCGAGACACCGTCTCTAGGTGATCGCCAACCAAGGCTAAAGAGCTCGTCACCTGCCCGTGAGACATCTCCACCAAAAGATCAGTTTGCCGATCCTTGCCTTTGACGTCATCCACTAGCCTGCTGCCACTAGCTTCACTGTAACCCTGGCAGGGAGGCATAGGGGTGCTACATCTTGCCTAAACATGACCTGGAACTATGCAAGACAGGGGCGTTCAAGAGCCTGAGATTGCTATACCTAGCATACCTAACATACCCAGTATATAATCTGAAAACAAGTTGTTTTTTAAAGGGCATTTCAGCTCCTCTTGCCCCCCCCCCCTCCCCCCTCCCCCCTTCCCCAGTCTAACAAAACTGCCCAGCCTCATCCCGGTGTCCACGCATGTACTGTATAAAAGGTATAAAAGTACAAAGAGAATAAACCTCCCCTAAAAATGGGGAGGACTGTTAAACTGAATTCTTTTTTATTACGATGTTGGTTGATATTTAGTACTCCATGCAAATACTTATCTACTCAGTATATTTATGTTATACCAAAGTAATTAAGTATATAATAATCTCGTATATTACAGCAATTATTCATTATATTGGTCGGTCGTTGGGATTGGACTGTGACTGTGAAGATTACCATTTGTGTGAAGTGATTGCCTTGGGTTCAGGTAAGGTTTGATTGTTTTGCTTTAGTTATATGGCTTAACTTGTTTTCAGCTTATTACGCCAAATGGCGCACGTTGATTGGTTGCCGAGAGGCTCTGGAGCAGTAATGTCCTTCTCTTGCATTACGCCTTTCTTAAGCCGTGTTTACAGTGCAAGCCTTGGCCTAACTTTGGCCTAGTTTTTGGCAGTGTAAACACGTCCTGGGCTAGGCCAGGCCTTGGCCAGAATATCTAGGCTTGCTTCTTTTGGCCTATGCTTTGGCCTTGGCCAGGCCATGGCTTGCAGTGTAAACATAGCTTTAGTGACCCGCAAGTTTGGCGGGAAAATTTCTGAGTTGATTTAACGCTTAAGCCGTGTTTACATTGCAAACCAAGGCCTGGCTTTGGCCTTGCCCGGTGTAAATGTGTCGTGTTTACACTGGCACAATCCTGGCCATGGCCAAAGTATATGCCAATAAAAGAAGCAAGCCCAGACATTCTGGCCAAGACTTGACCTAGGCCAGCCCAGGACATGTTTACACTGCCAGAAAGTAGGCCAAAGAGTAAAAATACTAAAGTACGTGCTTGGTACTGAAAGAGTTAAAGGCACCAAGTTCACATGACTAAAATTATGGCGAATATCGCACACGTCAAAACTTGGGCTAAATAATCCGTAAGAAAATGCACTAATGACGTACTTTTTTAACGTTTTATGAATATTATTCCTTTGCCCACAAATATGGTGTTTGTCTCGCGCAAAACAATGTAATTTAATGCCTGACGCTGTGCATTTAATAACATTTAGAATAAAAGTTAGACATTTTTGGAAAAGTTTGAATATTACCGTAATACGTCCTGAAACACTGCTGTCTTTTGGATAAAAATTACTTTTGTTTAAAAGCGCGGAAAACGAATGCAACAGATGGAAACATGAAAGTAAACGAACAAGCTCAAAAGTAAGGTATAAACGGCAACATCTGAAGACGCGAACGATGAGTTAAAAAAAAAAGAAGAAAACAAACCAAAAACGAAATAATAAATGACTAATTAACCTCGTTTGCTCGGTCTGTATTGGAAAGTATTCGCCTTTGGTATATTTTTGCACAAACGTTACTCTTTCGTCGCTTGATCTTTCTCATATACAGACCTCGTACTCGGTTAATAAGCCTTTAGTAAATTCATTTACATTGCAGGCCGCACATGCAATGAAACAAACTTTTTGCATGGTGAATGGAACAGAAAGGCATGCAGGGTAAATGATGTAGGTACTAGGCGGTGCAGTGGAAGTTCTATTCAATATCACGTGATAAATAATTCACCAATCAAATGGCGATGGTTTATAGTAAGCCAGTGAGGTGTTACATAAATTGTAATGATCCACTGTGTGACTTCAAACAGTTGTTTTGACTGTATTCTTGTTTTGAAGATCCACAGCCATAAAGGTGTAAAGGTCTTTAATTAGAATACATCAAACGTATATCTTTACAATCAAATTACTCCTAAGGATTTTTCATTGTGGCCGTGTCGAGGCATATCAAAGGCGCTTTAAGCAGCTGTCATACACAGTTCAGGCCACAAATCCCAGCTAAGACCTAGGTGTTGATTTTACGGAGGGAAGAAAACCGGAGAACCCGGCGAAAAACCCTCGGAGCACAGGTGAGACCAACTAAACTCTACTCACATGAGTCCCAAGCTCGAGAACGGGGTTGTTCCCAGACGGTCACCCATCCCAAGTACTAACCCCGTCTAACCAGGCTTAACTATTGGTGAGAGGCAGCGCCCTAACAGCACACGCCAACCATGCTCCCCTGAAATAACAATTAAATATATCTAGATATCAAATATAAAATGCAAGTATTTCACAAACACTTTGAAGAAACTCCAAAAAAATGCTGTCCGAATCATATCCCAGTTTTATGGCTGTATGTGGTTGAGTTTTGCATTGTTTGGCTTGTGTGTAGTTTATGTTGAACTACAATATTTTTGTTGTTTCTTGCAGAAGATCTGCGTTCAAAGTTTGGTAAAGTTATTTATGATCCAAAATTTTCAATTGAATCAGGAGGCGTGTACATAACTGATGTACTCCCGACATGGTTGGCACACTTTGAAAAACTTGCTCCTGAAATAAAGCAGGAAAGTAATGATTCCTTTTTTATTCGAGATCGTTTGACTTGGATTGATTACATTATGTTTGAACTGATCGACAGTAATATAGAATTTAGCAAAACGCTTGAATCATTTCTTGGAGGAAAAGGTGTTAAAGACATTCTTGAAGATTTCCCACGGCTTACTCACTTTTTCCAAACATTTTACCACCGTTCGAAACTTCAGAAGTATTTGGTGTCAGAAAATCGACTTCCTTTTAAACTTCCATTTTCTCCATCAGTTGTGGAAACGAAGACCTCTTAAGTTTGTGTTTTAAAAATAACACGCATGCATGTATTAATGCATGTCTTCATCATGATTACTTAATGAAATATACGTGGACGTTTTTTTTAAACTTAAGATTGAGAATGATATAAAACGATAAGCATGGTTTCACACATGTATAATGCTGTTCGCTCTTGAAAAATCGTTAATTTCGACACTGGTTTTCTCTTGGGGTTTATTTGTTTGTAGTTATGTATTTATGTTTTCCAATTGCAAGGTGCTCTTTAATCAAAATTTTGTACGTATACACCACGTTCTTGAGGTCAACTAACACAGTGAAGAGAGCGTATAGTGTCATAGTTAATTCATATTTATTCGTGGTTTGTCTTATGCGCTTGCACGAGTACCAGAACTTCAAGACGTACTTCCACCATTTTGCTTCTTACTGCAGAAAGAGTGCTTTCCACTTTGGTTTTCAATCGACGTTGTTCATGACGTAATTAAAAATCCAACTGCAACCCACAGTGTTTGCCGAAAAATCGACGCACTGTACGGTGAGAATACACTGGCCCCAGAAGTTCTACAAACCATAGTCCCTAGAATTATATTGTCTGGAGACGCGGCAAACAACAAAGCGGTTAACAGTGAGCTACAATTTAGGTTGAGGGTGGCAAATAAGGTGCACAATCTTTTGTTTTGCGTTCATTAATATTTATAAAGCAACGCTGCGATTGGTTGATTGCTTCATTATACCAAAAATACAATGTGTTCAGCAAGCGTTAAGGTGAAATAAGGTGCACAAACGTGAACAAAAACCTAGAACAAAGACTTTGGCCGCGTTTCCAGACAATTTATTTCTAGGGACTATGTACAAACCTATGGGATCAGGGTAAATAGACGACCGGTCAAGGCTTCAAAATATTACTTTTGATGGCATTTTTGGTTACAAGAAGGTAACCATGACAAATCATAGTGGATAGCGTATACTTTGAAGGTAAGGGGGGTTACCAGTCGTAATTATTGATTTATATTCTAAAATTTGGAGATTTTTGGAAGCACAATGTGATGAATGGGATATCTGTGAAGTGCTGCCTAATACATTTGTGTTTTATTTGGATTGGCTAAATTCAGAATGCTATCCAATCAGCGTGGCTGAGGTTCTGTCGCATAACTCACAATCATAAACAAACAAGAAACATGACGCAAATTCACCTATATATAACACTTCGAAGAAGAGCCACAACAAGCAGCCAACTTTTTGTTACAAACTGGTAACCAACGTAGAAATGTAGCTTAGAGATTAATCAAGATGACTAGGCCGGTTACCATCCGTGTATCACAAGATAGTATTGTTGATCCGGTGAGTTAAAGTGCTGAAGATATCATGAGCAACACTGTACTGCATATAGTCATAGTCCCTAGAATTATATTGTCTGGAGACGCGGCGAACAACAAAGCGGTTAACAATGAGCTACAATTTAGGTTGAGGGTGGCAAATAAGGTGCACAATCTTTTGTTTTGCGTTCATTAATATTTATAAAGCAACGCTGCGATTGGTTGATTGCTTCATTATACCAAAAATACAATGTGTTCAGCAAGCGTTAAGGTGAAATAAGGTGCACAAACGTGAACAAAAACCTAGAACAAAGACTTTGGCCGCGTTTCCAGACAATTTATTTCTAGGGACTATGATATAGTACAGAAGCTCAGCTTTAACATTACGTACATGGCGGATCGGCAAATTACCAAATTAAAACGAAGTACATTGCGAGTATGAGACTTCTCTGTATCTACCAGATCAAATAAATTTCTGATTCGTAGCAAGCTTACGTTAATTGTTGTGGCTTTTCTTCGAAGTGTTATATTTAGGCGTATTCACGCCATATTTCTTGTTTGTTTATGATTGTGAGTTATGCGAATTAGGTTAACCAGAACTAGAGGCACGCTGATTGGATAACGTTCTGAAGCGAGTCTTTCAAAATAAAACACCGACGTATAATTTGCATCACTCTACAGAAACCTATTCATCCCAGTGTGCCTTTAAAAAAACCCAAATTTTAGTATATAAATTTCAAATTACGACTGGTAACCCCCCTCACCTTCAAAATATACGCTATCCGATACTATCTGGCATGGTTACCTGCTTGTAACAAAAAATGCCATCAACGGTGTTTTTGTAGTATGTATTTTTTGATAAAAGTTGGAAAGCGTTAGGAAGCTTTAAAATTGACTACTGCGTGAATTTTTTTAAAAACTTTATCTCCAAAACTGGGTCCTAGCTGTTGCTCCAAAGACTTTTTATGTTAAACCATGCACTTCAAGCGATGAGGAACCTGTGATTTAATTTGAACGTGGAGAAGACCTACTTAAATATGAACACGTTTTCTGATTGGTTACCATGCAAATACCACAGTCAGTCAGTCAGTCTGTCAGTCAGTCAGTCAGTCTGTCTGTCTGTCTGTCTGTCTGTCTGTCTGTCTGTCTGTCTGTCTGTCTGTCTGTCTGTCTGTCTGTCTGTCTGTCTGTCTGTCTGTCCGTCCGTCCGTCCGTCCGTCCGTCCGTCCGTCCGTGTTCTTGTAGGGGGACAAATTTCCGAAGGGGGGGGGGGGACAAATTTTTTGGAAATATGACCCAGGGGGGAAGTCGCGGCGGGGACAAATTTTCGGCGGGGGCGAATTTCCTGTGACACCGGGCCAATTCGCCTTATGTAATGAACCACTAATGTTGATATTATTAGTAGTAACTGAGAAAGATAGATTAAGACGCCTTTTACATTTGTAAGTTATACGGTCAAATTGAGATTGATGTAAGTCGAAATCGATCTAAATGTGAACGGTACTATAGCAACTGAGGGGCTGTTTACATGAGCCGGGCTGACTCGTGTCACGAAATTCTTTCCTCGACCACAAAAGGAGATTTGAATTAACGTTGGAATTCGTTTACATCTAAACTAAACTAAACTAAACCAATTCTTCTTTGTAAATTTAGTTTATGCGAGTTTTAAAACCACAGTAAGATCCTAATCAATCGCGTGAGCCCAGTGCCCGGCTCATGGAATCATCCCCGCCTATAATAAGAAAGCTTAAGAGGGTTGAGCATGCAAGTTATTTATTACTCTAATGTTTATAATATTCGTAGCAACTGATCAACGAGCGTCTGTAGTTATCGAAATATAGTAAGGTTAGATATACTGCCGAAACAGAGAACGTAGTCATAGGAGTATAACGTTTCCAGCGAAGGCCTGACGAAGGCTCGAAACGTTAGACTCCTACGTGCAATGTTTCGCCAGTATATCTAACCTTTCTATGATTTCGATTGTTGTTAGTTCAACACTGCCTACGCAGCACGCACGCTACTCTTATTTCTCTATAGTTATCTATAAAGTTCGCTATTTTTCTAACGTTGATAATATTGGTACAAACTAGGAGGTACATTTCTTTTTGCCCTATCTGTTTCGTCAATTTGATGAGGACTGAAGTGTTGTTCCTTGTGGGGTTTCATTCAAATGAATTGGTGTTAAGATAATCCCTGCTTGTAACGAAGAATTGCCACCAGCAATAGCTTCGCTGTACGATGGAGGTGGTTCATCTGTGGCTTCCGTGATATCACTGTTCGACTGAGTTATACTATCATAGGATGGAAGTGACATGGGAAAGTCCGCGTTGTCGTTGATTGAAGAAAACGAAACTGGATTATCATAATATGAGTTCAACAATACGGCAGGATGAACATTGTTTTCTACTTGCATTGAGCGCCTTCTAAAGTGGTTCTGTTGTCTTTGTAATTTCTTACGACGACACCGATCATAGACACGACAAGTGATCAACAAAGCTATAAGGCTTATAACTACAATAACCACAGGACCCCAATTTTTAAAAGGCAGGCAAGTTGAATTTTCTGAGCACTTTCCTTCACAGCATCTGAGTTCACCACAATCCTTATTAGTTTCACACAAAAAATCCACGCAAGAACTCGAACATATTCGGCTTTTCTTCGGGTATTTTCTTGTACCACAACATTTTGACTGCCATGGTGGACAGTTATCACCAGAATTATGACATAGTTTGGATTCACAAGACGCAGCTAAAAAATTGATTACCACCAGAAAAATAGCTAACCAAGCGTTTTGAAATTTCATGCTGCTCGCCCAACTAATTCTCGTGAGTATACGTATTTACCACAAGCACTTTATCGCCAAGCCGATGCTTTCAGTGGGTGTATACACGCTCGTGAATCTTTTCTTTGGTTGGTTCAGTGTATTTTCGTGTTACTTTTCATTCTATAGTAGAGCGTAGGTTCAGAACCCATAGAACTGTTTCCGTGTGCCGAAATGAGTTTGCATATAAACAGAACGAATGTAATAATAATATTCACGCCTCTTTTGCACATAACAAAGAAATTATTTTAATTGACTTGGTTAGTTTTGACTATCACGTCAAATAGAAATAAAGACCAATTATATAGTGGGTGCCAACAAGCTCTTTAACCTATTTCGAGACACTTTTTGACAAAATAATCCTACCATGCAGTAATATACGAATGCTTGATCTTCTAAAGCAATAAATAATCTAGAAGAAACCATGGCCATGTGTATAGCTAGGAAGAACACGGGGTACCAGCCACTGGTGCTACTGGGAAATGTTAAATGATTAAATATAACTTTTATTCACACACCAATTGTTCATAGATGTATAAATTGTTGAGTAATTCCTAAAGTTTTCCTGGTAAAGCATTTCGCATCTAACAGGTCGTATCCCATGAAACCTTTTGCAATACACGCTCAGTACATTGAGGGATTGATATGTATAAAAACACGTCACGGTTGTGATTATCTTTGTTTTATCATCAATAATTATCTTAAACGAGTTTTAACCCTGGTTTTCATTTGTCGCATTTCATCGCCGATCATCGCCGATGCTCACATTTGCGACGATCGGGGATTGTCTGGGATGATCGCCGATCATCCTAGACAGTCGCCGCCGATAACCGATCAATGCGGGAAAATAATATTTTTTTGTCAAAATGGGCGCCCCCTAAACAACAGATTATTACTCTATACGAAGCTTTCACTCGTCATAGCGCTGGTACTGTGTAAGAAATATAGAAAGAAGAGTTTCTGGGTGCGAAAAATGTTTGAGACGAGGGAAGAACCGAAGAATCATGGCAATTTCATGCATGTTTGAAGTGCTTGATTTTCTTCCAGAGACTGGGCCCTAATTTGTCTTATTTCATCGGATTTCGGTTTTCATTTGTTTTGTTTGTCTTAATTCATCGGCGACAGTCGGCGATCATCGGGGGAAACAAATTTTTTTGGTTCTTGCGATGATCGCCGATAATCGGGGATTGTCCCTGATTGTCGGTTTTCATAATCCTATTTCATCGCAATTCCTCGCAAAGCTGTATCGGCGATGAATTACGATATATGAAAACCAAGCTTTATAAAGCCTGGTTTTCATATGTCGCCGACCCATAATTTAGATGCATGTTGAGTAAAAGAATAAAAGCACTGCTTTTCTGCATTGTTCTTTATTACTTAACATGCTGCTGCACTTCCCATTTTAACATGCATCTAAATCACAAATCACCGACGATCGGCGACATATGAGAACCAGGCTTTAGGTCACTATTTACGTTTGTGTATTGCATGTTTGAATTACAAATTCAGAATGCTATCCAATCAGCGTGCCTGACGTTCTGATTATTCTAATTCGCATAGCTCACAATAGGCGAGTTTCTTGGTGTTGCGCGCGCACCGTTCAGTTCAAAGGAATTGGCGGGCTCTCCACATAGTAAGCAATGGCAAACAGACTTGCTAGCGAGTCAACAACAGCAGAATAACAGTGTTAAACATCCAGAAACTACCTATAATAAGTTTATTTACTTTGAAGGGAACTTGCCGTTTTTTGAAAAATGATGCGCGCGCAACACCCTGAAACTCGTCTATTATAAACAAACAAGAAACATGGCGCAAATTCGCCTAAATATAACACTTAGAAGAACAGCCACAACAATCTGAAAACTTTTTGTTACAAGCGGGCAACCAGCATAGAAATGTAGCTTAGACATTGATCAAGATGACTAGGCCGGTTGCCTCCCGTGCATATTACAAGATAGTACTGTTGAACCGGTGAGTTAAATGTCTAAGGATATTATGAGCAATACTATTATTTGCTATTTATGTCGAAAGATATTATGGTAGCCATTTATGAATAATCATAAATGGCTGCCAAATTAATATTCTTTTATGTGCATGTAAATCAGCCCTTATGAACTCGTTTTGAAGTAAAAATTCTTTTGAATTTCATACGTGAAAACGAGGTCATAAGGGCTAATTTATATGCACATAAAAGAATATTAATTTGGCGGCCATTTATGAATAAGGCCTGGTTCATACGTCGCATTTAATTCAGACGAATTTAACTCAATCAATTAAATGCGACTGTAGTGCGACGTATGAAACGAATTAAATTCGACTGAAGAGTTAAGTTCGTCTGAGACGTTGTATCCGTCACGGTGAGACGGATACAACGTCTGAAATGCGTGTTGGTTTCAGACGTCGCTGTATCGTCGCATTGAATTAAATGCATAAATTATGGTAACATATTTTTTGTGCCCATGGTCAGATTTTTGTTTACTTCGCATGCGTATTGGACGTTTTTGACGCGATCTAGCGGGATTTTCCTTGCTCGCCACTGAATTAAATTCGTCGCATGAAACGAATTCGAGTTTACGTCGACTAGTCGACGAAGCTAACTATGAATTAAATTCGTCTGAATTAAATGCGACGTATGAACCAGGTCTAAGGTCTATGCTATATATAGTACAAAAGCTCAGCTTTTAAGCCTGTTTTCCACGAGGCAGAATTTTGCGCGCGGAGCGGAAATTTTCTTTGTCTTGTGATTTCTCGGGTGGAACTAATTAGAAAAGACAAAGAAAAATTCTGCTCCACGCGCAAAATTCCGCCTAGTGGAAAACTGGCTTTATACA
The DNA here is from genome assembly GCA_964035015.1 of Corallium rubrum. Taxonomy (NCBI): domain Eukaryota; kingdom Metazoa; phylum Cnidaria; class Anthozoa; order Scleralcyonacea; family Coralliidae; genus Corallium; species Corallium rubrum. The sequence goes on from OZ035998.1 coordinate 289,966, forward strand.
GTAGAAAGATGGCGGTATAGGTAAATTACCAAAATAAAACGAAGTAATTTACGAATATGAGACTTTCCTGTAACTACCAAATCTAATAAATTTCTGATTCTTGGCAAGCTTACCTTTTTGTGGCCTTTCTTCGAAGTATTATATTTAGGTGTATTCACGCCATATTTCTTGTTTGTTCATGATTGTGAGTTATGCGAATTAGGTTAAGCAAAACTAGAGGCACGCTGATTGGATAGCATTCTGCATTTAGCTAATTCAAGTAAAACACAAACGTAAATAGGCAGCACTTTACAGATATCCCATCCATCATTGTGCTTTCAAAAAGCTCTAAATTTTAGTATATAAATCAAAAATTACGGCTGCGAACACCCCTCACCTTCAAATTATACACTATCCGTTACGATTTAGCATGGTTGCCTGCCTGAAACAAAAAATGCCATTAATTAACTGTGTTTCTGAGACACTTTTATCGAGGTTGGCCGGCCGTCTACACAACTTGTAGGATTATTATCTTCGGGTATTTGCTTCTGGTTAGTTTTTAACGACTGAAAGCTACAAGGAATGATTGCAGACGACTTGTAGATGCAAGTCTCTGCACGGTACATTATGTATGCTTTACCATTGGTTTGACGGCTAAAAGTTTTGTTTGAGCGAGGGCCACAAGTTTATCAGTATTTTACTGTCATGCATATGTTTTACCCTCGGTAAATGAAAGTTTTGGCATGTTATATAAAAAACCCTATGCAAGTCTAACCCCTAATCTGAGAAGATGGAGGGTGAAAGAAAGAATAAAAGGAAGTGCAGAGGACATTTGGAACAAGACTAGATTGGTCAAGACAGCTTAAAATGGTTGAAAGTACAAAGAGCGGTAAGAGACATAAAGAGAAGGACAGACAGTAGCCTGCCGTGTAGAGAAGAGGCCATTCAGAAGAAGAACTGAGGAACATTTAGAGAATGGAAGTTGAAAGACTCACAGCAGGTGGAACTAGAACTATGTACAGGAAAACGAATAAGTAAGCAAAGAAGGTTGTAATTACTAAGGTGGAGTGGGAGAGATTGTAGATAGACCAGCATATCGACCACTTGCACTTATTCCCTTGGTGGAGGACAAATGCTTATAAAGTATAGAATTTTCATTCATTTTTTGCTCTGTTGAACGTCGGAACTTTGAAGTTGTCCTCCAGATGCAGCGTTTTGACGTCATCTGGAAGAGGTCTATAGCCGCATACATAGAAAAAAGATGACGACAAAGGAGGAGCTATATAGGTCTATATAGGCATAGGCAGTAAAAGATAGACGTGATAAACCGCTTTATAATGAAGGTAAAACTATACGTCTGAAGTAGACACTGCGATTGCTGAAAGCGTAAAAAAGTAGAGTGGTAACGCGAGTGTGTTATCACATAAATACGCCATTCATGAATTATTTCATTGATAATTTGGAGTTAAATAAATATGAAATATTAAAACTACGTCACCGACTTTATTTATTAGAAGTTGTTATAGATTTTATGTAAATTTTAGAATTGCTAGTTGCTGTTGAGTGTTGGCATGTTTCTTTGGCAAGATTTAAAATGTTTGAAATATTTGCCAGTAGTGTAACCAATTCAGACTCTTTCGACACTGCTCTATTGCACCTCACCATCGTAGGTGTGTTGGACCTATAGATTTCCTGCACTAGACTCGGCTCTTTCTCTGGTAGTACTCCGCTCTTCCGAAATACCAATATACAGGGGCGTAGGAATAGTTTATAAAGGGGGGCCGGAATAGCTTTCGGCCCCCCCAAAAATAATTGAATTTTAAAAAATTGCATTAAAAGTGCGACTTCGATTGCGCTGATCGGCCAATTAATAGTAATAATCCATCCTGACTCACGGATAGCATAGACTAACAAATTATTATGAAAGAATTAATGAAAGGGCCTAACGAAAGAGGTAGAGGAGACTCTGAAAATGCCATTTCCGACGATCTAGAGACTCCAAATTTTCAAAATTTTTCCGCTCGTCGCCAACCATGGTGACGCCTCGTGGGAGTCGGTCCCCCTAAGTTTATCAAGCTTCCTACGCCCCTGCCAATATACTATCTCAGTCTCTGGACAATCGATCACATGCTTTTTCTAAATCAACAACTACATGAGGCGCAGTAATGTCTTTCGTTATTTTCCAGTTTCTTGGGTAGCTGACTTAACAAAAAAATTGCATTCATTGTTTCTCTTTCCTTCACATCTAATGTGCCATTCATCTAGAAAAAAACGCTCGTTCACTTCCAGTAAGTTTATTCTTCTGTGGTTTACCCATTCTATCACACTTTTTCTGCAGTTGAAAATCGTTACTGACACATCCCTTCGCCAAGCTTCAGGTATCTTATCTTGAGTGGCTATGAAATTAAAAATTCGTTGGCATTTTTGTTGTTTTATTGTACAGAGGAGCATGGCAGGAGCACTCACTGAAAATTTTGTCGGAAACTTTGCCACCGCTTATCAGCAATCACACAATTCACTCTATTTTCTGGTTAATTTATATAAAGATTTAATTTACTCACAATCACAGTCACAATATACGATGTTCACTTCACTATTCTCTCTTTAGCTCTAATCGCATGCATGTCTCTTATCCAATTAAATGAGGTTCTATTAATGTAATTCTAAACTAATCTTAATTAATCTGATATAACAACAATAACAATGCCAGTCTCCGACACACTCCCCCCATATAGCTCACCCTTGAGGTATATGTCCCATGGAGACTGGCTTTAAAAGTTTACATAGATTATAGTGTAATATATATATATATATATAGTGTATGTAACCGTTTAGGATATACTTTAGATTATATTCTAAGTGTTCAACATTCATCCTGAGTCATCCGCTATTTGTTGGACACGCAATGCCGCAGCAGCTGCCGCATCTCTTCTTGGTCTAAACTCTGGTGCATCTGCGTTCAGGACCTCTGGTTGTATTTCTGCCATGTCGCAGTTCAGCTCCAGTGGGTAAAGGTGCTGCACTGGTCGTTCGATGAAGCTCTTTCCTGCGCGTAGCTTCGCTGCTCTAACTACACCGTCCCTTCCTTCGTACAACTCCGCGACAATACCTAGGGGCCATTCACCCCTATTTCTTTCATCAGACTTAATGATTACTACGTCACCTACTGCTAAGGTGAGTGGTTTCCCGTAGTACTGCATGTGCCTTTCCCGTAGACCTCGCACGTATTCCTTTGTCCATCGTCTCCAGACAACGTCTTTGCACCTTTTCAAGAATTTTGCTCGTTTGCGGAGGTCCTTGTCTTCGACATGATGTGCTGCCATTTCTGGAAGATTGTTGGAGGACGTAAATATCAATGAGTTTGGTGTCAGGATTGGAGACTCTGGATCATCCTCAATGTATCCCAGCGGCCTGTTGTTGAGAGTAACTTCAACGTCTAATAGGACATCCGACAATTCTGTCCAAGTTAGACATGCTTTACCGATAGCTTTGTTCAAGGACGTTTTCACCAACCCCACCATACGCTCAAATTGACCGCCCCACCATGGGGCGCGGCTCAGGTTGAACTGCCATTTTATGTTCTTGGACGCTAGGAAGTGTTGTAGTTTCTCGTCTTCCATTGCTGTGCGAACCCATTGTGCTGCTCCAACGAAGGTTCGCCCGTTGTCAGAGTAGATCTTGTCGGGTCTCCCCCTACGTGCTATTAACCGTTTGAGCGTTCCAAGAAACTCTTTTGTTTCCATGGTAGTTGTCAGCTCCAGATGAAGTGCTCTCGTGAGGCTGCAAGCATATAAGACTATGTATGCTTTGGCTTGTTTTCCAGTCTTCGTGCGATACGCCAGCGGTCCAGCGTAATCAACCCCGATTACTTGGAAAGCGTGGTCTCCCTCGGTGCGATCTCGTGGTAGGTTTCCAGGGGGCGGTCTGGTCACGGCGGTTGTATGGAATTTACGACAACCGTAGCAAGACTTGATTTCTCGCCTGGCCAAACTTCTTAGTCTTGGTATCCAGTACTTTTGGCGCACATGTGTCATGGTTAGCCCGACTCCGCCGTGGAGGGTGTGCCAGTGCGCTTCTTCTACTAACTTCTCGGTGAAAGCATGAGTGTCTGGCAGGTAGACTGGATACTCCCCCTGTATTCGACCACGACACTCGAGTATTCCTTGGGCATTCTCTTGAAGGTTGAGTCGTTCTCGACCCTTCACGATGTCACAACTGCGTTGAACTCTCTTGATCCACCATAAGCGGGTGCTGTTGATCTCTTCTGTAGTCAGTGGGCCACTTCGTTTTTCGGTGCTCTTGCAATTGTGCGTGAATCTTGCGATCCAAGCGCATGTTCGTAGTGTGCGATGAAGGTTGTGCTTCTCTAATAATTTATCGTAGTCATCGGGCACGTTCTCTGCGTGTGTTGCGCATAGGACCTCTCGTATTACCTTAGCTTCTGCTTCCGATGTTGTGGATGGTTGTGTTAGAGGGTTATCTGGCCATTGAGCTGGATCTTCGAGCCATTCTGGGCCGTCCCACCATGGTGTTTTCCTGTTCGAAGATCCTCCACGACTGGCTAGGTCGGCTGGGTTTTCTTCCGAAGGAACGTGTCTCCACTCTATTTCTGGGTGTTGCTTTATTTTTGATACTCGGTTCGCCACAAATTGCTTATATTGCCCATCACCGCGTATCCAGTGGAGTGCGACGCTGCTGTCCAGCCACCCGTGGATCTTCGGCTCAGGAAGCCCCTGCAAGGCGTTTCGCACATTCATCACCAAGTTGGCTGCCATGTGGGCGGACACCAACTCGAGTCGGGGAACAGTTAGACTTTCTTTAGCCAATCGTGCTTTGGCTGTCACAAGTCGCCGTGTTTTCCCACCATTTTGTTGGACCACCGAGTAGACTACTGCTCCAATTCCACGAGTAGACGCATCGCCAAAGACATGGAGTTCCAGACTCAGCACAGGCTCTCTGTGTTCCACAATGGGGCGTGGCACCGTCTCTTCCTTGGGCAACGTCTTTTCCCATGCCATCCAGCGACGTCTTAAAGGGTCTTGGATCTCTGTATCCCACGGTATCTGGCTCTTGCACACCTCGCGGTAAATCATCTTTCCTTCCAGGGTAACCGGAGAAACTAGGCCCAGGGGGTCGTATATCTTGGCGAGTTTGCTCAGGATCCTACGTTTGGTTATTGGACCACTGTTGTCGGCGGTTGGAAAGGTGACGGCCAGCGTGTCGTTTTCCTTGTTCCATTTCAACCCGAGCATCTTGGTTTCGGTTGATTCTCCTCCCAGCTGCTGTTTCGCAAACGATTGTTCGTCATCCTCTCCCGATGGTTTACCGTTCACCTCAAGCTCACTGTCGTTAGAGTTCCACTTGTGGAGTTTGAATTTGGCATCTTCGAATATTTCTGTCGCTCTCTCTTTGTGTTGCTGTGCTAGTGCAACGGTTTGCCCACCGGTGAGCAAATCATCCACGTAGAGACTTTTGCGTATCTCGGCAACGGTCTCGGGATATTTCTCCTTCCAAGACTCCAGATGGTGTTCAATCACTCCAGCGAGAAGAAAAGGCGAATGAGCTAATCCAAAGAGCGCCCTCGTGAATCTTAGCGTCTCTAACTTCGAATGTTCTCCACACCGCCAATGGAACCTCAGGGCGTCGCGCTCGCTCTCCCTAATCCGAACTTGCAAGAATGCCTTCTGGATATCGCCGGTTGCCACAACTGGATGAGTTCGCTGATGGACGAGTACATCCCACAGTTTATTTCGGAGCGGTGGGCCTGGGTACAAGCAGTCATTCAACGATGGGGCATCAGGAGTTTCTTTCGCTGACGCGTCGTATACGATTCGCATTTTCGTGGTCTCCGCTGTCTCCCGTATCACTGCTTTATGGGGTATGTAGAATTCGACTCCATTCGCTGGATTATTGGCTGGCTCTATTACTCCACTTTCTTTCTGTTCCTGGATGATGGAATCGTACTCAGCAGTGAGACCGTCACGCTGTAACTTGCTTGTGAGGCTGATGAGGCGACGTTGGCTTCCTCGCTCGTTTGTGGGCAGACGTAAAGGGTTTCCTCTCCACGGTAATCCTGTCTCGTACCAACCTTCTTGGTCTCTTGTTAACTGCTCCTTAAATTCATTATGAACCACTCCCTGATCGTGCTCCGGTGTGTCTTCGAGTCCGAGTACATCTAGGCGACATAGTTGCTCGTAATCTGATTGGCTGGTTTGCGTAAGCAACATTGTGTTCCTGTCAAATTCTTGTCCAGGGGACATCAGAAACCACCCCAGTTTGGTCAGTTCTGCGATTGGTTCACAGTCTTTTCCTATGCGTGGTCGAGTTTCAGTCTTGATTCTCGCGTAGTCTCCACTATCAAGCACTACATGGATAGGAAGTTGTGGCTTGTTGTCACGATCTGTCATTGTAACTCCTTTTAGGTGTGTATACTTGGCGATGAGTTCCTCGTAGCGCGGATTTTCCAGAGATAGCAGTTCAGATTTGTCCACCTTGGTCAGATGAGCTTTCATGCTGAACTCCTTTGTTGTTGACTCTATCTTAACTTGATACGATTCCAGACAGACTTGTTTTGTACACATGAGCATGTCAATTTGCTTGGTTTGTACTTCTACTGGCTCGATGTTCAGGACATGAATCAACTTGGCGGAAGCGTACGAACTCCCTGCCCCAGAGTCGATTAAGGCTCTGCACAGGACCCCGTTTACTCGAACGGTTACGACAGGAAACACGCATTCTCCATTCTCGTTGGAAGTATAAAGTCTTTCCGAGCCTTTATTTTCTTCCCCAGGCTCCCGCTCTGGCTCTATTTTCACGGTCTGATCGCAAATGGACGTGTGATGACGTCGGTCGCACTGTTGACATTTTCGTTTACTCGGGCACTCTGCCGCTCTGTGGTTTTCACCAGTGCAATTAAAACAGAGACGACGTTTAGCCAGTATCTGTTTTCTCTCGGAAGTCGCTGTCACTTTAGAGCACTCACCGGATTTGTGAGTCTTATCTTCACAATATATACACCCACGTGGTCGGTCGTCTTGGCGCCGTGCGTGATACAATCGGTTGCGACGGAGGTCGCGAGGTTTGGACTCAATAGATTGACTGTCGATCGGATTTCTTCGCGTCCAAAGATGCAATGCTTCCACTAATTTAACGAAATCCCAGCTTTCCCAGTTAGGATCGGTCCTCACTAGATCACCCCGAATTCCAGACAATTTTTCGAGTGTTAACGCCACGTTTCCGTTAATCTGTTGAAGACTCCCCATGGTCTCTAACGACTGTACAGCGTACATTAACTTGTCATAAAACTCGTGAATCCTCTTGACATTGGCGTTCGGTATGTTCGGTAGTTCAAGAATTTCCTTTGTATAGGCTTTGATGATTTCTGATTCTTTTCCATATTTATCTTGCAGTATGCTCTTTGCTCGGTTGTATCCTTCACTGGTGAATGGTAGAGCCTCTACCGTTTTCCTCACGTTAGCTTCGAGCAATTCGCGCAAGTATGCAAATTTGGTCACACTAGGAATTCCTGCTTTGTCGATGGTTTCAGTAAACTGACCCCAAAAGCGAGTCCACTCTTGATAAGTTCCATTGAATTTTGTTATCTCTAACTTAGGTAACTTCGCTTGTAGCCCAGAAATTGCTTCATTTGTTGTCGATTTGGTGCTGGTAGCTTGTAATTCTGATTTGAATTTCATGCGCGTCTCGTGTAGTTCTCGTTCGTATGAAAGCTCTTCATCTCGTTGTCGGTGTATATCTTGTCTTTTCACACTTTCTCGCCATTCTTGAAGACGGCTGTTCTTGTGGTCTGCGCTTTCCAGTTTAGCATCGATTTCACTCACCCATTTTTCGATATCACTTAAATCATCCTTCGCAGCAATCTTCTGCGCTTCGACTTCCCTTTTCAGACGTTCAACTTCGTTCGCTGTGGTCTTGAGAGCTATTTGGTGGCGTTCGATCGCCTCGGACTTTTGAGCTTCAAGTATCTTCTCGGTCCTATCTATAGTTATTTTCAGTTGTACTAACTTGACTTGCAGTGTTGATTCGGGAGACTCCATAACCGAAGGTCGCGTTTCTTTGTTGTGTTTCAAGCTTCTCTTCTCACATAAATCCCGTCGGAGGTGCCAGGTGTCGGAAACTTTGCCACCGCTTATCAGCAATCACACAATTCACTCTATTTTCTGGTTAATTTATATAAAGATTTAATTTACTCACAATCACAGTCACAATATACGATGTTCACTTCACTATTCTCTCTTTAGCTCTAATCGCATGCATGTCTCTTATCCAATTAAATGAGGTTCTATTAATGTAATTCTAAACTAATCTTAATTAATCTGATATAACAACAATAACAATGCCAGTCTCCGACAATTTCAAGAGAATCTGATGCGTCGTTTTCACGCTATTAACTCTCAAAGTTTGCCATGGCTAGTTCGTTCTTGGAGAAAAATTGGGCTTTCGGTAACAATGCTTATGACGTACGCAAATGGACAACTATGCATAAGAACAATACATTTCACTATTAATGATCCATCTGTGTACGTCATAAGGCATTGTTACCAAGAAACCCAGATTTCCCCAAAACAAACTATCCACGGCGAATTTTGAGAATTGATAGCGCGAAAACTACGCATCAGATTCTCCTCTGTACAATAAAACAACAAAAATGCCAACATATTTTTCACTTCATAGGCACATGCATACGTCGTCCCTATCGGGCCCATCGCATTCAGCAGAAAAGTAAAAAAGGTGTTAAACTGCCGAGAATAGTTTTTGCAACGAAATACTGACGTTTCAAGTCGCGGAGTCCTTCATCGGAGTAAAATATGAGAACCATCATATAAACATAGTTTGTGTTTTGAAATCATTAAAATGTGAACTTATTTGTCATTGAAAAATGTTTCGTTGTCTTCCGTTTGGTTTAACTCTTTCCTGTCTGAATTTATCTTTAGTATTTTAAAATTTTTATTCACTTCTGGGGAAGCCCTCGGACAGAAATGAGTGTTACTATGGTAACTGCACTCTGCATTGCAATTACACCCCTCTCGACCAATCAGAAGACAGTAATTTTGGCATAAATAAATAATAAAGTATTTTGCAAAAATTGTACTTTGTTTAATATGCCAATCATATACTTGAAAAAAATACTTGAATATTGTAACCAAATATTGACACTACCACTACCATCAACAGTCCTTTTTACGTATAAGTCAATCTAGTCTAGAAACTTTCATAAACATGTCAAAACACCATAAAATACTGTACGTCTAGTTTCCTCCACGTGATTACTGCGAGCTGTTTGTGAAACTCGACGATAATCTAATGCACTTTCAAATGATATAAAACCGTTCACATGCATGTCCTAGTGCCTCATGGGTAACGTCTTCGTTCTCAAAAATGATGACGTCTTCAGAATTTATAAACTAGGCTAACTAACTGTTGTTTTTACATGCATGGGATTGCTGAGTTTTAAATTTTATGAGTACTGCATAATTTATTATAACAATAGAGTTGATGTTCGCGGGCATAAATATGCTTTTAGCCCAACTCCGGCTCATTTTAGCCTTGTGAGAATTAACGGCCAAAAACATATTTATGTATTATAATCAATTTTAGTGGGGATTTAGAAGAAACTCAAAGACTCTTGAATAGTGCCACCCGGCTTCGCGTCGGCGCGTATTTCATTGCAACAAATATTTACATAACTCATGACCTACATGTAAACTTGTCAGAAAACCGCAACATGCATTTGTCATCAAAACAATCTTTGCTTCAAAGTATTGACAAGAAAAGCATACAATTCCGTGAATAACAAACCAATAGTGATTTAGAACTGTTAAAACTGATAGGCTCAGATCAGCTGAATTCTTCATTTTAGCCTGCAAAATACACCATGCACAATGCCCAATGAAATTATTATAATTTATTTTTTTGCGGTCCGTATCCATCTGATTCGCGCGCTCTGATTGGCTTAGCGAGCGGTCCGTATCACACGATACGGACCTCGATACGGACCGCTGCGGATTTCAAAACAAAAACAAAAAAGGTTTTTAATATTTCGTATACTCGACGCTTTTCACTACTTTAGACTACAATAGAATGCCAGTAAAAACAAAGTAAGATGGTTTATCCAAATGGTTTTGACAACTTCATGTGAAAACAGCGAATTTTAAAAGAAATGCTGGGAAAACTGTGACAAAAAAAATATTTACGAGCGACATCTATAAAGTTTTCAAGTATTATTGCTCAACAGTCAACGACGTATGAAAACAGTTTAAAACGGTAGGCAAAACATATACATGAACTTGTGAATATAGTATTTTGAATCACTAAATGAAACTATATAGACTATATATAAAAAAACATACCACGAGAAGACAGAAAAGCTGAAACCTTTTGACACTAAACTGTCTTTCTTCTGTTGTTCAACTATACTTAACAAAACCGCTACAAGTCTTTGCCTTTTAGTCAAATATTTTCCACATGCCAACCTCATCGTGCCATATGTCTTTGAAAAAAAGTTACAAATGACTTAGAACAAGCATTTTCGTCTTCAATTTCCATTTCAATTTCAATTTCCATGGAGTCAGTCGAGTATTGAAAGCGACTTTCCAAGCGAGCAGCCAAAAACGAGCAAGCGACGAAAAAGAACGACAAAGAATCTTTATCAACTAAACTTTAAAAACACTTGGACTGCATTCTAAATTCCCTTCGCAACTGGATCTTCACGTTTTGACTGTTTTTCACCACAAAAAAAAAAGGTTCCAAGCTTCCCTGTCAGACTGCATGTCGGCAGTTGTTTATTGTCGAACGATAAACTTTGGACTTTTTAATATCACGTGAACGTCATCTCGATTACGCAACTGTATTCAATTATGTTAATTTACTAATTATGTAAATTATAAATCGTACAATTAGCAAGAAAATAAATGTTATTTACCGTTTTGGTCGGTCCGTATAGAAAAATATTTGCCCTCAGTCTCAGAAATGTCCCTCGGCCTGCGGCCTCGGGCCTTTTTTAAGACCTCGGGCAAATAGTTTTCTATACGGACCTCCCAGCCGGTAAATAACATATATATATAATTAACTCATGTTTCTCACATGTCACGAATAGACGAGATCTCGCTATTGACAACCCAATTTCCCATGTAAACGCACTCAAGAGGACTGGCCCTCTTAGGAGGGCTAGCAAATCGAGAAGAGCCAGCCCTCATATAGGAGGACTTTTTAATAAAGGCGTTTTAATACTTTAGGATGCTTTATGTATCAATTCCACTAAAAACCCAACGCCTGACATTGGAGAGCTTGACAATATACCGGCGAGGAGGGCTGGCCCTCTTGTCATGTAAACGCAAACAAATTTTTACAAGGAATTACGCTGAGGTAGAAGGGCTGGCCCTCCTGTCCATTCTGTCCCTCCTGGACCCCCTGGCCCTCATGGCCCTCCTGGCCCTCATGGCCCTCCTGGACCTCCTGGACCTCCTGGACCTCCTGGACCTCCTGGACCTCCTGGCCCTCCTGGCCCTCATGGCCCTCATGGCCCTCATGGCCCTCATGGCCCTCATGGCCCTCCTGGCCCTTATGGCCCTCCTGGCCCTCATGGCCCTCCTGGCCCTCATGGCCTTCCTGTCCCTCCTGGCCCTCATGGCCCTCATGGCCCTCCTGGCCCTCATGGACCTCCTGGCCCTCATGGCCCTCCTGGCCCTCATGGCCCTCCTGGACCTCCTGGACCTCATGGCCCTCATGGCCCTCATGGCCCTCATGGCCCTCCTGGCCCTCATGGCCCTCCTGGACCTCCTGGCCCTCATGGCCCTCATGGCCCTCCTGGCCCTCCTGAACCTCCTGGCCCTCCTGGCCCTCATGGCCCTCATGGCCCTCCTGGCCCTCATGGCCCTCCTGGCCCTCCTGGCCCTCATGGCCCTCCTGGCCCTCATGGCCCTCATGGCCTTCCTGTCCCTCCTGGTCCTCATGGCCCTCCTGGCCCTCCTGGACCTCCTGGCCCTCATGGCCCTCCTGGCCCTCCTGGCCCTCCTGGCCCTCATGGCCCTCCTGGCCCTCCTGGACCTCCTGGCCCTCATGGCCCTCCTGGCCCTCATGGCCCTCCTGGACCTCCTGGACCTCCTGGCCCTCATGGCCCTCATGGCCCTCCTGGACCTCCTGGCCCTCATGGCCCTCCTGGACCTCCTGGACCTCCTGGCCCTCATGGCCCTCATGGCCCTCCTGGCCCTCCTGGCCCTCCTGGCCCTCATGGCCCTCCTGGCCCTCATGGCCCTCCTGGCCCTCCTGGCCCTCCTGGACCTCCTGGACCTCCTGGCCCTCATGGCCCTCCTGGCCCTCCTGAACCTCCTGGCCCTCCTGGCCCTCATGGCCCTCCTGGACCTCCTGGACCTCCTGGCCCTCATGGCCCTCATGGCCCTCCTGGACCTCCTGGACCTTCTGGCCCTCATGGCCCTCATGGCCCTCCTGGCCCTCCTGGACCTCCTGGCCCTCCTGGCCCTCCTGGCCCTCATGGCCCTCCTGTCCCTCCTGGCCCTCATGGCCCTTCTCCATATAAACACCCCCTGAGAGTGATAGTTTTAATTATTTTTCGATATTTTCGTCACGAAATACTTTAGTTCCCATGGATACTTTACTCTGGTTAACGCCAGATTACTTTATACTCGGGTTAACGCCAGATTACTTTATACTTTGGTTAACGCCAGATTACTTTATAGATCGCGGTCGCCCGATTACTTTATACTCTGGTTAGCGCCAGATTACTTTATACTTTGGTTAAAGCCAGATTACTTTATACTCTGGTTAGCGCCAGATTACTTTATACTTTGGTTAAAGCCAGATTACTTTATACTCTGGTTAACGCCAGATTACTTTATACTTTGGTTAAAGCCAGATTACTTTATACTCTGGTTAACGCCAGATTACTTTATACTTTGGTTAAAGCCAGATTACTTTATACTCTGGTTAACGCCAGATTACTTTATACTCTGGTTAACGCCAGATTACTTTATACTTTGGTTAAAGCCAGATTACTTTATACTTTGGTTAACGCCAGATTACTTTATACTCTGGTTAACGCCAGATTACTTTATACTCTGGTTAACGCCAGATTACTTTATACTTTGGTTAACGCCAGATTACTTTATACTTTGGTTAACGCCAGATTACTTTATACTCTGGTTAACGCCAGATTACTTTATACTCTGGTTAACGCCAGATTACTTTATACTCTGGTTAACGCCAGATTACTTTATACTCTGGTTAACGCCAGATTACTTTATACTTCTGGTTAACGCCAGATTACTTTATACTCTGGTTAACGCCAGATTACTTTATAATCTGGTTAACGCCAGATTACTTTATACTCTGGTTAACGCCAGATTACTTTATACTCTGGTTAACGCCAGATTACTTTATACTCTGGTTAACGCCAGATTACTTTATACTCTGATTAACGCCAGATTACTTTATACTCTGGTTAACGCCAGATTACTTTATACTCTGGTTAACGCCAGATTACTTTATACTTTGGTTAACGCCAGATTACTTTATACTCTGGTTAACGCCAGATTACTTTATACTCTGGTTAACGCCAGATTACTTTATACTTTGGTTAACGCCAGATTACTTTATACTCTGGTTAACGCCAGATTACTTTATACTCTGGTTAACGCCAGATTACTTTATACTCTGGTTAACGCCAGATTACTTTATACTCTGGTTAACGCCAGATTACTTTATACTCTGGTTAACGCCAGATTACTTTATACTTTGGTTAAAGCCAGATTACTTTATACTCTGGTTAACGCCAGATTACTTTATACTCTGGTTAACGCCAGATTACTTTATACTCTGGTTAACGCCAGATTACTTTATACTTTGGTTAACGCCAGATTACTTTATATTCTGGTTAACGCCAGATTACTTTATACTCGGGTTAACGCCAGATTACTTTATATTCTGGTTAACGCCAGATTACTTTATATTCTGGTTAACGCCAGATTACTTTATATTCTGGTTAACGCCAGATTACTTTATACTCTGGCTAACGCCAGATTACTTTATACTCTGGTTAACGCCAGATTACTTTATACTCTGGTTAACGCCAGATTACTTTATACTCTGGTTAACGCCAGATTACTTTATACTTCTGGTTAACGCCAGATTACTTTATACTCTGGTTAACGCCAGATTACTTTATACTCTGGTTAACGCCAGATTACTTTATATTCTGGTTAACGCCAGATTACTTTATATTCTGGTTAACGCCAGATTACTTTATACTCTGGTTTTACTTTATATTCTGGTTAACGCCAGATTACTTTATATTCTGGTTAACGCCAGATTACTTTATACTTCTGGTTAACGCCAGATTACTTTATACTCTGGTTAACGCCAGATTACTTTTACTTGGTAAGCCAGATTATACTCTGGTTAACGCCAGATTACTCTTAATACTCTGGTTAATATCTGGTTAACGCCAGATTACTTTATACTCTGGTTAACGCCAGATTACTTTATACTCTGGTTAACGCCAGATTACTTTATACTCTGGTTAACGCCAGATTACTTTATACTTTGGTTAACGCCAGATTACTTTATACTCTGGTTAACGCCAGATTACTTTATACTTTGGTTAACGCCAGATTACTTTATACTCTGGTTAACGCCAGATTACTTTATACTCTGGTTAACGCCAGATTACTTTATACTCTGGTTAACGCCAGATTACTTTATACTCTGGTTAACGCCAGATTACTTTATACTCTGGTTAACGCCAGATTACTTTATACTTGGTTAACGCCAGATTACTTTATACTCTGGTTAACGCCAGATTACTTTATACTCTGGTTAACGCCAGATTACTTTATACTTTGGTTAACGCCAGATTACTTTATACTCTGGTTAACGCCAGATTACTTTATACTCTGGTTAACGCCAGATTACTTTATACTCTGGTTAACGCCAGATTACTTTATACTTGGTTAACGCCAGATTACTTTATACTCTGGTTAACGCCAGATTACTTTATACTCTGGTTAACGCCAGATTACTTTATACTCTGGTTAACGCCAGATTACTTTATACTCTGGTTAACGCCAGATTACTTTATACTTGGTTAACGCCAGATTACTTTATACTCTGGTTAACGCCAGATTACTTTATACTTGGTTAACGCCAGATTACTTTATACTTCTTTAACGCCGATACTTTATGGTCTGGTTAACGCCAGATTACTTTATACTCTGGTTAACGCCAGATTACTTTATACTCTGGTTAACGCCAGATTACTTTATACTCTGGTTAACGCCAGATTACTTTATACTCTGGTTAACGCCAGATTACTTTATACTTTGGTTAACGCCAGATTACTTTATACTCTGGTTAACGCCAGATTACTTTATACTCTGGTTAACGCCAGATTACTTTATACTCTGGTTAACGCCAGATTACTTTATACTTCTGGTTAACGCCAGATTACTTTATATTCTGGTTAACGCCAGATTACTTTATATTCTGGTTAACGCCAGATTACTTTATATTCTGGTTAACGCCAGATTACTTTATACTCTGGTTAACGCCAGATTACTTTATAATCTGGTTAACGCCAGATTACTTTATACTCTGGTTAACGCCAGATTACTTTATATTCTGGTTAACGCCAGATTACTTTATACTCTGGTTAACGCCAGATTACTTTATATTCTGGTTAACGCCAGATTACTTTATATTCTGGTTAACGCCAGATTACTTTATACTCTGGTTAACGCCAGATTACTTTATATTCTGGTTAACGCCAGATTACTTTATACTCTGGTTAACGCCAGATTACTTTATACTTTGGTTAACGCCAGATTACTTTATATTCTGGTTAACGCCAGATTACTTTATATTCTGGTTAACGCCAGATTACTTTATACTCTGGTTAACGCCAGATTACTTTATACTTTGGTTAAAGCCAGATTACTTTATACTCTGGTTAACGCCAGATTACTTTATACTCTGGTTAACGCCAGATTACTTTATACTCTGGTTAACGCCAGATTACTTTATACTCTGGTTAACGCCAGATTACTTTATACTTTGGTTAACGCCAGATTACTTTATACTTTGGTTAACGCCAGATTACTTTATACTTTGGTTAACGCCAGATTACTTTATACTCTGGTTAACGCCAGATTACTTTATACTTTGGTTAACGCCAGATTACTTTATACTTTGGTTAACGCCAGATTACTTTATACTCTGGTTAACGCCAGATTACTTTATACTTTGGTTAACGCCAGATTACTTTATACTCTGGTTAACGCCAGATTACTTTATACTCTGGTTAACGCCAGATTACTTTATACTCGGGTTAAAGCCAGATTACTTTATACTCTGGTTAACGCCAGATTACTTTATACTCTGGTTAACGCCAGATTACTTTATACTCTGGTTAACGCCAGATTACTTTATACTTTGGTTAAAGCCAGATTACTTTATACTCTGGTTAACGCCAGATTACTTTATACTCTGGTTAACGCCAGATTACTTTATACTTGGGTTAAAGCCAGATTACTTTATACTCTGGTTAACGCCAGATTACTTTATACTCTGGTTAACGCCAGATTACTTTATACTCTGGTTAACGCCAGATTACTTTATACTCTGGTTAACGCCAGATTACTTTATACTCTGGTTAACGCCAGATTACTTTATACTCTGGTTAACGCCAGATTACTTTATATTCTGGTTAACGCCAGATTACTTTATACTCTGGCTAACGCCAGATTACTTTATACTCTGGTTAACGCCAGATTACTTTATACTCTGGTTAACGCCAGATTACTTTATACTTCTGGTTAACGCCAGATTACTTTATATTCTGGTTAACGCCAGATTACTTTATATTCTGGTTAACGCCAGATTACTTTATATTCTGGTTAACGCCAGATTACTTTATACTCTGGTTAACGCCAGATTACTTTATATCTGGTTAACGCCAGATTACTTTATACTCTGGTTAACGCCAGATTACTTTATATTCTGGTTAACGCCAGATTACTTTATATTCTGGTTAACGCCAGATTACTTTATATTCTGGTTAACGCCAGATTACTTTATACTCTGGTTAACGCCAGATTACTTTATACTATGGTTAACGCCAGATTACTTTATATTCTGGTTAACGCCAGATTACTTTATACTCTGGTTAACGCCAGATTACTTTATATTCTGGTTAACGCCAGATTACTTTATACTCTGGTTAACGCCAGATTACTTTATACTCTGGTTAACGCCAGATTACTTTATATTCTGGTTAACGCCAGATTACTTTATATTCTGGTTAACGCCAGATTACTTTATACTCTGGTTAACGCCAGATTACTTTATATTCTGGTTAACGCCAGATTACTTTATATTCTGGTTAACGCCAGATTACTTTATATTCTGGTTAACGCCAGATTACTTTATACTCTGGTTAACGCCAGATTACTTTATATTCTGGTTAACGCCAGATTACTTTATATTCTGGTTAACGCCAGATTACTTTATATTCTGGTTAACGCCAGATTACTTTATACTCGGGGTAACGCCAGATTACTTTATACTCTGGTTAACGCCAGATTACTTTATACTCTGGTTAACGCCAGATTACTTTATACTCTGGTTAACGCCAGATTACTTTATACTCTGGTTAACGCCAGATTACTTTATACTTTGGTTAACGCCAGATTACTTTATACTCTGGTTAACGCCAGATTACTTTATACTCTGGTTAACGCCAGATTACTTTATACTCTGGTTAACGCCAGATTACTTTATACTCTGGTTAACGCCAGATTACTTTATACTCTGGTTAACGCCAGATTACTTTATATTCTGGTTAACGCCAGATTACTTTATACTTTGGTTAAAGCCAGATTACTTTATACTCTGGTTAACGCCAGATTACTTTATACTCTGGTTAACGCCAGATTACTTTATACTCTGGTTAACGCCAGATTACTTTATACTTTGGTTAAAGCCAGATTACTTTATACTTTGGTTAACGCCAGATTACTTTATACTCTGGTTAACGCCAGATTACTTTATACTTTGGTTAACGCCAGATTACTTTATACTCGGGTTAACGCCAGATTACTTTATATTCTGGTTAACGCCAGATTACTTTATATTCTGGTTAACGCCAGATTACTTTATATTCTGGTTAACGCCAGATTACTTTATATTCTGGTTAACGCCAGATTACTTTATATTCTGGTTAACGCCAGATTACTTTATACTCTGGTTAACGCCAGATTACTTTATAATCGGGTTAACGCCAGATTACTTTATACTCTGGTTAACGCCAGATTACTTTATACTCTGGTTAACGCCAGATTACTTTATATTCTGGTTAACGCCAGATTACTTTATATTCTGGTTAACGCCAGATTACTTTATACTCTGGTTAACGCCAGATTACTTTATAATCGGGGTAACGCCAGATTACTTTATAATCTGGTTAACGCCAGATTACTTTATACTCTGGTTAACGCCAGATTACTTTATACTCTGGTTAACGCCAGATTACTTTATATTCTGGTTAACGCCAGATTACTTTATACTCTGGTTAACGCCAGATTACTTTATATTCTGGTTAACGCCAGATTACTTTATACTCTGGTTAACGCCAGATTACTTTATATTCTGGTTAACGCCAGATTACTTTATACTCTGGTTAACGCCAGATTACTTTCTATTCTGGTTAACGCCAGATTACTTTATATTCTGGTTAACGCCAGATTACTTTGTATTCTGGTTAACGCCAGATTACTTTATGCTCTGGTTAACGCCAGATTACTTTATATTCTGGTTAACGCCAGGTTACTTTATATTCTGGTTAACGCCAGATTACTTTATACTCTGGTTAACGCCAGATTACTTTATAATCGGGTTAACGCCAGATTACTTTATACTCTGGTTAACGCCAGATTACTTTATACTCTGGTTAACGCCAGATTACTTTATATTCTGGTTAACGCCAGATTACTTTATATTCTGGTTAACGCCAGATTACTTTATACTCTGGTTAACGCCAGATTACTTTATACTCTGGTTAACGCCAGATTACTTTATACTCTGGTTAACGCCAGATTACTTTATATTCTGGTTAACGCCAGATTACTTGATATTCTGGTTAACGCCAGATTACTTTATACTCTGGTTAACGCCAGATTACTTTATACTCGGGGTAACGCCAGATTACTTTATACTTTGGTTAACGCCAGATTACTTTATACTTTGGTTAACGCCAGATTACTTTATACTTCTGGTTAACGCCAGATTACTTTATACTCTGGTTAACGCCAGATTACTTTATACTCTGGTTAACGCCAGATTACTTTATACTCTGGTTAACGCCAGATTACTTTATACTCTGGTTAACGCCAGATTACTTTATACTCTGGTTAACGCCAGATTACTTTATACTCTGGTTAACGCCAGATTACTTTATATTCTGGTTAACGCCAGATTACTTTATACTCTGGTTAACGCCAGATTACTTTATATTCTGGTTAACGCCAGATTACTTTATACTCTGGTTAACGCCAGATTACTTTATATTCTGGTTAACGCCAGATTACTTTATACTCTGGTTAACGCCAGATTACTTTATATTCTGGTTAACGCCAGATTACTTTATATTCTGGTTAACGCCAGATTACTTTGTATTCTGGTTAACGCCAGATTACTTTATACTCTGGTTAACGCCAGATTACTTTATATTCTGGTTAACGCCAGATTACTTTATATTCTGGTTAACGCCAGATTACTTTATACTCTGGTTAACGCCAGATTACTTTATACTCTGGTTAACGCCAGATTACTTTATACTTCTGGTTAACGCCAGATTACTTTATACTCTGGTTAACGCCAGATTACTTTATACTCTGGTTAACGCCAGATTACTTTATATTAGCCAGATTACTATTGTTACGCCAGATTACTTTATATCTGGTTAACGCCAGATTACTTTATACTCTGGTTAACGCCAGATTACTTTATACTTGGTTAACGCCAGATTACTTTATACTCTGGTTAACGCCAGATTACTTTATACTCTGGTTAACGCCAGATTACTTTATACTGGTTAACGCCAGATTACTTTATACTCTGGTTAACGCCAGATTACTTTATACTCTGGTTAACGCCAGATTACTTTATATTCTGGTTAACGCCAGATTACTTTGTATTCTGGTTAACGCCAGATTACTTTATAATCGGGTTAACGCCAGATTACTTTATACTCTGGTTAACGCCAGATTACTTTATACTTTGGTTAACGCCAGATTACTTTATAATCGGGTTAACGCCAGATTACTTTATAATCGGGTTAACGCCAGATTACTTTATATTCTGGTTAACGCCAGATTACTTTATACTCTGGTTAACGCCAGATTACTTTATAATCGGGTTAACGCCAGATTACTTTATAATCGGGTTAACGCCAGATTACTTTATATTCTGGTTAACGCCAGATTACTTTATATTCTGGTTAACGCCAGATTACTTTATACTCTGGTTAACGCCAGATTACTTTATACTCGGTTAACGCCAGATTACTTTATACTCTGGTTAACGCCAGATTACTTTATACTCTGGTTAACGCCAGATTACTTTATATTCTGGTTAACGCCAGATTACTTTATACTCTGGTTAACGCCAGATTACTTTATACTCTGGTTAACGCCAGATTACTTTATACTCTGGTTAACGCCAGATTACTTTATACTCTGGTTAACGCCAGATTACTTTATAATCGGGTTAACGCCAGATTACTTTATATTCTGGTTAACGCCAGATTACTTTATATTCTGGTTAACGCCAGATTACTTTATACTCTGGTTAACGCCAGATTACTTTATACTCTGGTTAACGCCAGATTACTTTATACTTTGGTTAACGCCAGATTACTTTATACTCTGGTTAACGCCAGATTACTTTATACTCTGGTTAACGCCAGATTACTTTATACTCGGGTTAACGCCAGATTACTTTATATTCTGGTTAACGCCAGATTACTTTATATTCTGGTTAACGCCAGATTACTTTATATTCTGGTTAACGCCAGATTACTTTATATTCTGGTTAACGCCAGATTACTTTATACTTTGGTTAACGCCAGATTACTTTATACTATGGTTAACGCCAGATTACTTTATACTCTGGTTAACGCCAGATTACTTTATATTCTGGTTAACGCCAGATTACTTTATATTCTGGTTAACGCCAGATTACTTTATAATCGGGTTAACGCCAGATTACTTTATACTCTGGTTAACGCCAGATTACTTTATACTCTGGTTAACGCCAGATTACTTTATACTCTGGTTAACGCCAGATTACTTTATATTCTGGTTAACGCCAGATTACTTTATACTCTGGTTAACGCCAGATTACTTTATATTCTGGTTAACGCCAGATTACTTTATATTCTGGTTAACGCCAGATTACTTTATATTCTGGTTAACGCCAGATTACTTAGCATTCTGGTTAACGCCAGATTACTTTATACTCTGGTTAACGCCAGATTACTTTATACTTTGGTTAACGCCAGATTACTTTATACTCTGGTTAACGCCAGATTACTTTATATTCTGGTTAACGCCAGATTACTTTATACTCTGGTTAACGCCAGATTACTTTATACTCTGGTTAACGCCAGATTACTTTATATTCTGGTTAACGCCAGATTACTTTATACTCTGGTTAACGCCAGATTACTTTATATTCTGGTTAACGCCAGATTACTTTATATTCTGGTTAACGCCAGATTACTTTATACTCTGGTTAACGCCAGATTACTTTATATTCTGGTTAACGCCAGATTACTTTATATTCTGGTTAACGCCAGATTACTTTATACTCGGTTAACGCCAGATTACTTTATACTTTGGTTAACGCCAGATTACTTTATACTTTGGTTAACGCCAGATTACTTTATACTCTGGTTAACGCCAGATTACTTTATATTCTGGTTAACGCCAGATTACTTTATATTCTGGTTAACGCCAGATTACTTTATACTCTGGTTAACGCCAGATTACTTTATATTCTGGTTAACGCCAGATTACTTTATACTCTGGTTAACGCCAGATTACTTTATATTCTGGTTAACGCCAGATTACTTTATACTCTGGTTAACGCCAGATTACTTTATACTCTGGCTAACGCCCGATTACTTTATACTCTGGTTAACGCCAGATTACTTTATACTCTGGTTAACGCCAGATTACTTTATACTCTGGTTAACGCCAGATTACTTTATACTCTGGTTAACGCCAGATTACTTTATACTCTGGTTAACGCCAGATTACTTTATACTCTGGTTAACGCCAGATTACTTTATACTCGGGGTAACGCCAGATTACTTTATACTCTGGTTAACGCCAGATTACTTTATACTCTGGTTAACGCCAGATTACTTTATACTCTGGTTAACGCCAGATTACTTTATACTCTGGTTAACGCCAGATTACTTTATACTCTGGTTAACGCCAGATTACTTTATACTTTGGTTAACGCCAGATTACTTTATACTTTGGTTAACGCCAGATTACTTTATACTCTGGTTAACGCCAGATTACTTTATACTCGGGGTAACGCCAGATTACTTTATACTTTGGTTAACGCCAGATTACTTTATACTCTGGTTAACGCCAGATTACTTTATACTCTGGTTAACGCCAGATTACTTTATACTCTGGTTAACGCCAGATTACTTTATATTCTGGTTAACGCCAGATTACTTTATATTCTGGTTAACGCCAGATTACTTTATACTCTGGTTAACGCCAGATTACTTTATACTCTGGTTAACGCCAGATTACTTTATATTCTGGTTAACGCCAGATTACTTTATATTCTGGTTAACGCCAGATTACTTTATTATTCTGGTTAACGCCAGATTACTTAATTCTGGTTAACGCCAGATTACTTTATATTTGGTTAACGCCAGATTACTTTATACTTTGGTTAACGCCAGATTACTTTATACTCTGGTTAACGCCAGATTACTTTATACTCTGGTTAACGCCAGATTACTTTATACTCTGGTTAACGCCAGATTACTTTATACTCTGGTTAACGCCAGATTACTTTATATTCTGGTTAACGCCAGATTACTTTATACTCTGGTTAACGCCAGATTACTTTATATTCTGGTTAACGCCAGATTACTTTATATTCTGGTTAACGCCAGATTACTTTATACTCTGGTTAACGCCAGATTACTTTATATTCTGTTAACGCCAGATTACTTTATATTCTGTTAACGCCAGATTACTTTATAATCGGGTTAACTCCAGATTACTTTATACTCTTGTTAACGCCAGATTACGTTATACTTTGGTTAACGCCAGATTACTTTATATTCTGGTTAACGCCAGATTACTTTATATTCTGGTTAACGCCAGATTACTTTATATTCTGGTTAACGCCAGATTACTTTATATTCTGGTTAACGCCAGATTACTTTGTATTCTGGTTAACGCCAGATTACTTTATGCTCTGGTTAACGCCAGATTACTTTATATTCTGGTTAACGCCAGGTTACTTTATATTCTGGTTAACGCCAGATTACTTTATACTCTGGTTAACGCCAGATTACTTTATACTCGGGTTAACGCCAGATTACTTTATACTCTGGTTAACGCCAGATTACTTTATACTTTGGTTAACGCCAGATTACTTTATACTCTGGTTAACGCCAGATTACTTTATACTCTGGTTAACGCCAGATTACTTTATACTCTGGTTAACGCCAGATTACTTTATACTCGGGGTAACGCCAGATTACTTTATAATATGGTTAACGCCAGATTACTTTATACTCTGGTTAACGCCAGATTACTTTATACTCTGGTTAACGCCAGATTACTTTATACTCTGGTTAACGCCAGATTACTTTATACTCTGGTTAACGCCAGATTACTTTATACTCTGGTTAACGCCAGATTACTTTATACTCTGGTTAACGCCAGATTACTTTATACTCTGGTTAACGCCAGATTACTTTATACTCGGGGTAACGCCAGATTACTTTATACTTTGGTTAACGCCAGATTACTTTATACTCTGGTTAACGCCAGATTACTTTATACTCGGGTTACCGCCAGATTACTTTATAATCGGGTTAACGCCAGATTACTTTATATTCTGGTTAACGCCAGATTACTTTATATTCTGGTTAACGCCAGATTACTTTATACTCTGGTTAACGCCAGATTACTTTATACTCTGGTTAACGCCAGATTACTTTATACTTGGTTAACGCCAGATTACTTTATACTCTGGTTAACGCCAGATTACTTTATACTCTGGTTAACGCCAGATTACTTTATACTCTGGTTAACGCCAGATTACTTTATACTTCTGGTTAACGCCAGATTACTTTATACTCTGGTTAACGCCAGATTACTTTATACTCTGGTTAACGCCAGATTACTTTATACTCGGGGTAACGCCAGATTACTTTATATTCTGGTTAACGCCAGATTACTTTATATTCTGGTTAACGCCAGATTACTTTATATTCTGGTTAACGCCAGATTACTTTATACTCTGGTTAACGCCAGATTACTTTATACTCTGTTTAACGCCAGATTACTTTATACTCTGGTTAACGCCAGATTACTTTATATTCTGGTTAACGCCAGATTACTTTATACTCTGGTTAACGCCAGATTACTTTATACTCTGGTTAACGCCAGATTACTTTATATTCTGGTTAACGCCAGATTACTTTATACTCTGGTTAACGCCAGATTACTTTATACTCTGGTTAACGCCAGATTACTTTATACTCTGGTTAACGCCAGATTACTTTATACTCTGGTTAACGCCAGATTACTTTATACTCTGGTTAACGCCAGATTACTTTATACTCTGGTTAACGCCAGATTACTTTATACTCTGGTTAAGCCAGATTACTTTATATTCTGGTTAACGCCAGATTACTTTATATTCTGGTTAACGCCAGATTACTTTATATTCTGGTTAACGCCAGATTACTTAGCATTCTGGTTAACGCCAGATTACTTTATATTCTGGTTAACGCCAGATTACGTTATACTTTGGTTAACGCCAGATTGCTTTATATTCTGGTTAACGCCAGATTACTTTATATTCTGGTTAACGCCAGATTACTTTATACTCTGGTTAACGCCAGATTACTTTATATTCTGGTTAACGCCAGATTACTTTATATTCTGGTTAACGCCAGATTACTTTATACTCTGGTTAACGCCAGATTACTTTATATTCTGGTTAACGCCAGATTACTTTATATTCTGGTTAACGCCAGATTACTTTATACTCTGGTTAACGCCAGATTACTTTATATTCTGTTAACGCCAGATTACTTTATATTCTGTTAACGCCAGATTACTTTATAATCGGGTTAACTCCAGATTACTTTATACTCTTGTTAACGCCAGATTACGTTATACTTTGGTTAACGCCAGATTACTTTATATTCTGGTTAACGCCAGATTACTTTATATTCTGGTTAACGCCAGATTACTTTATATTCTGGTTAACGCCAGATTACTTTATATTCTGGTTAACGCCAGATTACGTTATACTTTGGTTAACGCCAGATTGCTTTATATTCTGGTTAACGCCAGATTACTTTATATTCTGGTTAACGCCAGATTACTTTATACTCTGGTTAACGCCAGATTACTTTATATTCTGGTTAACGCCAGATTACTTTATATTCTGGTTAACGCCAGATTACTTTATACTCTGGTTAACGCCAGATTACTTTATACTCTGGTTAACGCCAGATTACTTTATATTCTGGTTAACGCCAGATTACTTTATACTCTGGTTAACGCCAGATTACTTTATACTCTGGTTAACGCCAGATTACTTTATATTCTGTTAACGCCAGATTACTTTATACTCGGGTTAACGCCAGATTACTTTATACTCTGGTTAACGCCAGATTACTTTATACTTTGGTTAACGCCAGATTACTTTATATTCTGGTTAACGCCAGATTACTTTATATTCTGGTTAACGCCAGATTACTTTATATTCTGGTTAACGCCAGATTACTTTATATTCTGGTTAACGCCAGATTACTTTGTATTCTGGTTAACGCCAGATTACTTTATGCTCTGGTTAACGCCAGATTACTTTATATTCTGGTTAACGCCAGGTTACTTGATATTCTGGTTAACGCCAGATTACTTTATACTCTGGTTAACGCCAGATTACTTTATATCGGGTTAACGCCAGATTACTTTATACTCTGGTTAACGCCAGATTACTTTATACTCTGGTTAACGCCAGATTACTTTATATTCTGGTTAACGCCAGATTACTTTATATTCTGGTTAACGCCAGATTACTTTATACTCTGGTTAACGCCAGATTACTTTATAATCGGGGTAACGCCAGATTACTTTATAATCTGGTTAACGCCAGATTACTTTATACTCTGGTTAACGCCAGATTACTTTATACTCTGGTTAACGCCAGATTACTTTATACTCTGGTTAACGCCAGATTACTTTATACTCTGGTTAACGCCAGATTACTTTATACTCTGGTTAACGCCAGATTACTTTATACTCTGGTTAACGCCAGATTACTTTATACTCTGGTTAACGCCAGATTACTTTATACTCGGGGTAACGCCAGATTACTTTATATTCTGGTTAACGCCAGATTACTTTATACTCTGGTTAACGCCAGATTACTTTATATTCTGGTTAACGCCAGATTACTTTATACTCTGGTTAACGCCAGATTACTTTATACTCTGGTTAACGCCAGATTACTTTATATTCTGGTTAACGCCAGATTACTTTATACTCTGGTTAACGCCAGATTACTTTATAATCGGGTTAACGCCAGATTACTTTATACTCTGGTTAACGCCAGATTACTTTATACTTCTGGTTAACGCCAGATTACTTTATACTTCTGGTTAACGCCAGATTACTTTATATTCTGGTTAACGCCAGATTACTTTATACTCTGGTTAACGCCAGATTACTTTATAATCGGGTTAACGCCAGATTACTTTATACTTCTGGTTAACGCCAGATTACTTTATACTCTGGTTAACGCCAGATTACTTTATACTCTGGTTAACGCCAGATTACTTTATACTTCTGGTTAACGCCAGATTACTTTATATTCTGGTTAACGCCAGATTACTTTATACTCTGGTTAACGCCAGATTACTTTATACTCTGGTTAACGCCAGATTACTTTATACTTTGGTTAACGCCAGATTACTTTATACTCGGGTTAACGCCAGATTACTTTATACTCTGGTTAACGCCAGATTACTTTATATTCTGGTTAACGCCAGATTACTTTATACTCTGGTTAACGCCAGATTACTTTATACTCTGGTTAACGCCAGATTACTTTATATTGGTTAACGCCAGATTACTTTATATTCTGGTTAACGCCAGATTACTTTATATTCTGGTTAACGCCAGATTACTTTATACTCTGGTTAACGCCAGATTACTTTATACTCTGGTTAACGCCAGATTACTTTATACTCTGGTTAACGCCAGATTACTTTATACTCTGGTTAACGCCAGATTACTTTATACTCTGGTTAACGCCAGATTACTTTATACTCTGGTTAACGCCAGATTACTTTATACTCTGGTTAACGCCAGATTACTTTATACTTGGTTAACGCCAGATTACTTTATACTCTGGTTAACGCCAGATTACTTTATACTCTGGTTAACGCCAGATTACTTTATATTCTGGTTAACGCCAGATTACTTTATACTCTGGTTAACGCCAGATTACTTTATACTCTGGTTAACGCCAGATTACTTTATACTCTGGTTAACGCCAGATTACTTTATACTCTGGTTAACGCCAGATTACTTTATACTTTGGTTAACGCCAGATTACTTTATACTCTGGTTAACGCCAGATTACTTTATACTTTGGTTAACGCCAGATTACTTTATATTCTGGTTAACGCCAGATTACTTTATACTCTGGTTAACGCCAGATTACTTTATATTCTGGTTAACGCCAGATTACTTTATATTCTGTTAACGCCAGATTACTTTATAATCGGGTTAACGCCAGATTACTTTATAATCGGGTTAACGCCAGATTACTTTATATTCTGTTAACGCCAGATTACTTTATATTCTGGTTAACGCCAGATTACTTTATATTCTGGTTAACGCCAGATTACTTTATATTCTGTTAACGCCAGATTACTTTATATTCTGGTTAACGCCAGATTACTTTATATTCTGGTTAACGCCAGATTACTTTATATTCTGGTTAACGCCAGATTACTTTGTATTCTGGTTAACGCCAGATTACTTTATATTCTGGTTAACGCCAGATTACTTTATATTCTGGTTAACGCCAGATTACTTTATACTCTGGTTAACGCCAGATTACTTTATATTCTGGTTAACGCCAGATTACTTTATACTTTGGTTAAAGCCAGATTACTTTATACTCGGGGTAACGCCAGATTACTTTATACTCTGGTTAACGCCAGATTACTTTATACTCTGGTTAACGCCAGATTACTTTATACTCTGGTTAACGCCAGATTACTTTATATTCTGGTTAACGCCAGATTACTTTATACTCTGGTTAACGCCAGATTACTTTATACTCTGGTTAACGCCAGATTACTTTATACTCTGGTTAACGCCAGATTACTTTATACTCTGGTTAACGCCAGATTACTTTATATTCTGGTTAACGCCAGATTACTTTATACTCTGGTTAACGCCAGATTACTTTATACTCTGGTTAACGCCAGATTACTTTATATTCTGGTTAACGCCAGATTACTTTATACTCTGGTTAACGCCAGATTACTTTATACTCTGGTTAACGCCAGATTACTTTATACTCTGGTTAACGCCAGATTACTTTATACTCTGGTTAACGCCAGATTACTTTATATTCTGGTTAACGCCAGATTACTTTATACTCTGGTTAACGCCAGATTACTTTATACTCGGGTTAACGCCAGATTACTTTATACTCTTGGTTAACGCCAGATTACTTTATACTTTGGTTAACGCCAGATTACTTTATATTCTGGTTAACGCCAGATTACTTTATATTCTGGTTAACGCCAGATTACTTTATATTCTGGTTAACGCCAGATTACTTTATACTCTGGTTAACGCCAGATTACTTTATATTCTGGTTAACGCCAGATTACTTTATACTCTGGTTAACGCCAGATTACTTTATACTCTGGTTAACGCCAGATTACTTTATATTCTGGTTAACGCCAGATTACTTTATACTCTGGTTAACGCCAGATTACTTTATACTCTGGTTAACGCCAGATTACTTTATACTCTGGTTAACGCCAGATTACTTTATACTCTGGTTAACGCCAGATTACTTTATATTCTGGTTAACGCCAGATTACTTTATATTCTGGTTAACGCCAGATTACTTTATACTCTGGTTAACGCCAGATTACTTTATACTCGGGTTAACGCCAGATTACTTTATACTCTGGTTAACGCCAGATTACTTTATACTCTGGTTAACGCCAGATTACTTTATACTCTGGTTAACGCCAGATTACTTTATACTTTGGTTAAAGCCAGATTACTTTATACTCTGGTTAACGCCAGATTACTTTATACTCTGGTTAACGCCAGATTACTTTATACTCTGGTTAACGCCAGATTACTTTATACTCTGGTTAACGCCAGATTACTTTATACTCGGGGTAACGCCAGATTACTTTATACTCTGGTTAACGCCAGATTACTTTATACTCTGGTTAACGCCAGATTACTTTATACTCGGGGTAACGCCAGATTACTTTATATTCTGGTTAACGCCAGATTACTTTATATTCTGGTTAACGCCAGATTACTTTATATTCTGGATAACGCCAGATTACTTTATACTCTGGTTAACGCCAGATTACTTGATACTCTGGTTAACACCAGATTACTTTATATTCTGGTTAACGCCAGATTACTTTATACTCTGGCTAACGCCAGATTACTTTATACTCTGGTTAACGCCAGATTACTTTATACTCTGGTTAACGCCAGATTACTTTATACTCTGGTTAACGCCAGATTACTTTATACTTTGGTTAACGCCAGATTACTTTATACTTTGGTTAACGCCAGATTACTTTATACTCTGGTTAACGCCAGATTACTTTATACTCGGGGTAACGCCAGATTACTTTATATTCTGGATAACGCCAGATTACTTTATACTCTGGTTAACGCCAGATTACTTGATACTCTGGTTAACACCAGATTACTTTATATTCTGGTTAACGCCAGATTACTTTATACTCTGGCTAACGCCCGATTACTTTATACTCTGGTTAACGCCAGATTACTTTATACTCTGGTTAACGCCAGATTACTTTATACTCTGGTTAACGCCAGATTACTTTATACTCGGGGTAACGCCAGATTACTTTATACTCTGGTTAACGCCAGATTACTTTATACTCTGGTTAACGCCAGATTACTTTATATTCTGGTTAACGCCAGATTACTTTATATTCTGGTTAACGCCAGATTACTTTATACTCTGGTTAACGCCAGATTACTTTATACTCTGGTTAACGCCAGATTACTTTATACTCTGGTTAACGCCAGATTACTTTATACTCTGGTTAACGCCAGATTACTTTATACTCTGGTTAACGCCAGATTACTTTATACTCTGGCTAACGCCAGATTACTTTATACTCTGGTTAACGCCAGATTACTTTATACTCGGGGTAACGCCAGATTACTTTATACTCTGGTTAACGCCAGATTACTTTATACTTTGGTTAAAGCCAGATTACTTTATACTCTGGTTAACGCCAGATTACTTTATACTCTGGTTAACGCCAGATTACTTTATACTCTGGTTAACGCCAGATTACTTTATACTCTGGTTAACGCCAGATTACTTTATACTCTGGTTAACGCCAGATTACTTTATACTCTGGTTAACGCCAGATTACTTTATACTCTGGTTAACGCCAGATTACTTTATACTCTGGTTAACGCCAGATTACTTTATACTCTGGTTAACGCCAGATTACTTTATACTCTGGTTAACGCCAGATTACTTTATACTCTGGTTAACGCCAGATTACTTTATACTCTGGTTAACGCCAGATTACTTTATACTCTGGTTAACGCCAGATTACTTTATACTCTGGTTAACGCCAGATTACTTTATACTCTGGTTAACGCCAGATTACTTTATACTCTGGTTAACGCCAGATTACTTTATACTCTGGTTAACGCCAGATTACTTTATACTCTGGTTAACGCCAGATTACTTTATACTCTGGTTAACGCCAGATTACTTTATACTCTGGTTAACGCCAGATTACTTTATACTCTGGTTAACGCCAGATTACTTTATACTCTGGTTAACGCCAGATTACTTTATACTCTGGTTAACGCCAGATTACTTTATACTCTGGTTAACGCCAGATTACTTTATACTCTGGTTAACGCCAGATTACTTTATATTCTGGTTAACGCCAGATTACTTTATACTCTGGTTAACGCCAGATTACTTTATACTCTGGTTAACGCCAGATTACTTTATATTCTGGTTAACGCCAGATTACTTTATATTCTGGTTAACGCCAGATTACTTTATACTCTGGTTAACGCCAGATTACTTTATACTCTGGTTAACGCCAGATTACTTTATACTCTGGTTAACGCCAGATTACTTTATACTCTGGTTAACGCCAGATTACTTTATACTCGGGGTAACGCCAGATTACTTTATACTCTGGTTAACGCCAGATTACTTTATACTCTGGTTAACGCCAGATTACTTTATACTCTGGTTAACGCCAGATTACTTAATACTCTGGTTAACGCCAGATTACTTTATACTCTGGTTAACGCCAGATTACTTTATATTGGTTAACGCCAGATTACTTTATACTCTGGTTAACGCCAGATTACTTTATACTCTGGTTAACGCCAGATTACTTTATATTCTGGTTAACGCCAGATTACTTTATACTCTGGTTAACGCCAGATTACTTTATACTCTGGTTAACGCCAGATTACTTTATATTCTGGTTAACGCCAGATTACTTTATACTCGGGGTAACGCCAGATTACTTTATACTCTGGTTAACGCCAGATTACTTTATACTCGGGGTAACGCCAGATTACTTTATACTTTGGTTAACGCCAGATTACTTTATACTCTGGTTAACGCCAGATTACTTTATACTCTGGTTAACGCCAGATTACTTTATACTCTGGTTAACGCCAGATTACTTTATACTCTGGTTAACGCCAGATTACTTTATAATCGGGTTAACGCCAGATTACTTTATACTCTGGTTAACGCCAGATTACTTTATACTCTGGTTAACGCCAGATTACTTTATACTCTGGTTAACGCCAGATTACTTTATACTCTGGTTAACGCCAGATTACTTTATACTCGGGTTAACGCCAGATTACTTTATACTCTGGTTAACGCCAGATTACTTTATACTCTGGTTAACGCCAGATTACTTTATACTCTGGTTAACGCCAGATTACTTTATACTCTGGTTAACGCCAGATTACTTTATACTCTGGTTAACGCCAGATTACTTTATACTCTGGTTAACGCCAGATTACTTTATACTCTGGTTAACGCCAGATTACTTTATACTCTGGTTAACGCCAGATTACTTTATACTCTGGTTAACGCCAGATTACTTTATACTCGGGTTAACGCCAGATTACTTTATACTCTGGTTAACGCCAGATTACTTTATACTCTGGTTAACGCCAGATTACTTTATACTCTGGTTAACGCCAGATTACTTTATACTCTGGTTAACGCCAGATTACTTTATATTCTGGTTAACGCCAGATTACTTTATATTCTGGTTAACGCCAGATTACTTTATACTCTGGTTAACGCCAGATTACTTTATACTCGGGTTAACGCCAGATTACTTTATATTCTGGTTAACGCCAGATTACTTTATATTCTGGTTAACGCCAGATTACTTTATACTCTGGTTAACGCCAGATTACTTTATATTCTGGTTAACGCCAGATTACTTTATATTCTGGTTAACGCCAGATTACTTTATATTCTGGTTAACGCCAGATTACTTTATATTCTGGTTAACGCCAGATTACTTTGTATTCTGGTTAACGCCAGATTACTTTATATTCTGGTTAACGCCAGATTACTTTATACTCGGGTTAACGCCAGATTACTTTATACTCTGGTTAACGCCAGATTACTTTATATTCTGGTTAACGCCAGATTACTTTATACTCTGGTTAACGCCAGATTACTTTATATTCTGGTTAACGCCAGATTACTTTATATTCTGGTTAACGCCAGATTACTTTATATTCTGGTTAACGCCAGATTACTTTATACTCTGGTTAACGCCAGATTACTTTATATTCTGGTTAACGCCAGATTACTTTATATTCTGGTTAACGCCAGATTGCTTTATATTCTGGTTAACGCCAGATTACTTTATATTCTGGTTAACGCCAGATTACTTTATACTCTGGTTAACGCCAGATTACTTTATACTCTGGTTAACGCCAGATTACTTTATACTTTGGTTAACGCCAGATTACTTTATATTCTGGTTAACGCCAGATTACTTTATACTCTGGTTAACGCCAGATTACTTTATATTCTGGTTAACGCCTGATTACTTTATATTCTGGTTAACGCCAGATTACTTTATATTCTGGTTAACGCCAGATTACTTAGCATTCTGGTTAACGCCAGATTACTTTATATTCTGGTTAACGCCAGATTACGTTATACTTTGGTTAACGCCAGATTGCTTTATATTCTGGTTAACGCCAGATTACTTTATATTCTGGTTAACGCCAGATTACTTTATACTCTGGTTAACGCCAGATTACTTTATATTCTGGTTAACGCCAGATTACTTTATATTCTGGTTAACGCCAGATTGCTTTATATTCTGGTTAACGCCAGATTACTTTATATTCTGGTTAACGCCAGATTACTTTATATTCTGGTTAACGCCAGATTACTTTATATTCTGGTTAACGCCAAATTACTTTATACTCTGGTTAACGCCAGATTACTTTATATTCTGGTTAACGCCAGATTACTTTATACTCTGGTTAACGCCAGATTACTTTATATTCTGGTTAACGCCAGATTACTTTATATTCTGGTTAACGCCAGATTACTTTATATTCTGGTTAACGCCAGATTACTTAGCATTCTGGTTAACGCCAGATTACTTTATATTCTGGTTAACGCCAGATTACGTTATACTTTGGTTAACGCCAGATTGCTTTATATTCTGGTTAACGCCAGATTACTTTATATTCTGGTTAACGCCAGATTACTTTATATTCTGGTTAACGCCAGATTACTTTATATTCTGGTTAACGCCAGATTACTTTATATTCTGGTTAACGCCAGATTACTTTATACTCTGGTTAACGCCAGATTACTTTATATTCTGTTAACGCCAGATTACTTTATACTCTGGCTAACACCAGACGATTTTACTCGTCGAGTGGAGACCCCCTGGTAATCTGCCCGGTAAAGGGTATATTTTTGAATATACATCGTACGTCAGTTCTGCATGGCAGAGTCATGCAACTTATTATAGTCGAACAATAATTTATATATAATCATGCAACTCACACTCTAATGCCAATACTTGAATACACACATATACATATGCATACTATATTAGAACAAAGATTCTAGAATCACTATATATACTAAATTATCTGGTAAACTAAGATTCAGTGAAAACTAAAGGTATATAATTTGAAAATTTCATTGGCGTGGCTCTTGATATTCGCGCTATATTTGAGTTACTTGATTCAATGTATACTTTTAATTGTTTATGTCGAAGCAATTTACTGATAGCGTGCATGCAGAAGAAAACGTTGATAAAATTTTTGTCGTTGCTCTTGGTTACATATAACCACTTATAAAGAAACTTCAGTCATTTGTGATATCCGCTCTTTTTGTGGCTCAGACTTCCTTCCGTACTTATAAAATTTAGTAAAATAATACATACATAATTATGAAATGCATCATTAAGCAATATATTGTTATATACTTTAACTTGGAAAGGATGTTGTTCACAATTGGTGTTGTTGCATTTTTCTCAGTTATTCCTTGTTCAACATTTGCAATTTGTAGTAAGGATCCTCTAAATCAAGAAGTCGTGTTTACTTGCCGAGAACGATGTTGTGGATCGGAATGTCTTCCCTCCTGCCTAAATATCACCTGTGAATCTTCCAAAGATTGCGATGGCCTTACATGTTGTAATTACAAGTGTCAGAAATCTTCAAACTGTTCTTCTAAAAACCCAGCAAGTATGACTATGTGGCTGACTGTATGGATTACGTGTGTGATGTTGGTGATACTTGTTATACTTGGATTGTGTTGGTGCCTTAGACAAAAACACAGTACATTGACAATGGATAGCAACATTGATTCAACAGATACATTCTTACATGATGGTAATAATATGTCTGTCAGTTTATCAACCATAGTAACGTGGCCTTCACGAGAAAACGTGATTAGATCAAGTAGTTCGCAGAACAGTACTTGATCAATTCGGTTCAGATGTTATTATTATTGCTGCGGTACATATAATAAACTGTAGGATAACCATGCAGCATATTCTGCAGGTAAACAATTACAACAAATGATAGAACTGTACTGATTATATCCTGAGGAGAAAAAGATACGTAGAACAGAAACTCAAGGTCATCGTGAAAACCCGAAGCAATGACTTTGGATTGCACTTGGATTGTGCTTCGATTTGTAAGCGCATAATATATGTACTTAGCAAAACTTGACTGCTGCACAGAGTGCACTTGACCACAGGAATTTCTTTGTCTCGATTTTATGGTGAAACTGTACGTCCCATGTATATATGTAATACATATATATGTATTACATATTAGATACATATTATGTATCAGTCTAGTCCGTATAGCTGTAGATATATGAGTTTATACCTTGCATGGGCGCTTAAAATGTTGGTTATGCAGACGTACCTTTCATAAATATATAGTATTGGTGTAATAACAGCTATAGAGATCCGATTGAAAAAAATGCAAAGGCAATACCAAAGCTAAGAACTGTACATGCATCTCAGTTTTCTAGGAAAGACAAGCTAGAAAATGAAATGCTTCAACCTCGTTTTTTCGTGAGCAAGCAGAGAAATAACGGAATTAATCGACCATGTTTTCTATCACCCTTTTATTTGTTTACGTTTTCATGTGTCATGCATGTGTCACGCATGGTTTAACTGAAGTTAACACTCTCACTCTGAATTCTTGTGTCAGGTGAACGCCATGGTGTCATTTGAACACTATTTGTTTAGTACTGACTATGTTAAAATTTTAAACTATTTGAGGTCATCACGTAGCATGTGTGCAGCCGCGGCTCTCTGGTGGAGAGATTGGGAGCAATTTTTCAACGAGAGAGCAGTAGCCTGCGAAAACAGCCGTGTATTCCTTGCGTGAGCCCGCGGCTCACACCGCTGATGTGAGCCGCGGGCTCACGCAAGGAATACACGGCTGTTTTCGCAGGCTAAGAGAGCAATGGCTGTACACAGGCTAGTCATCACATAGCTATATACTCAGGAGTTTCTGATTGGTTTAGCTAGGTCATCCAACGTACTGGAACAAAAACCCTAACCCTTGCTTGCTTGCTGGTCACTACTCTCAGGACTCGCATTCGTAGCTTTAATAACCTGATAACTGAATGTGTACTTATAAATTGGGGTCGCTCAGGGCGTTTTGGGTATACGGTATCCAAGGGGTTTTTAAATCGGGTATACGGTATTTCTACACTGAAATTTTGGTATTTGGTATTTTTAAATTTTGAAACTTTCTGGTATTTGCATAAACTCACCGCAAAATGCAGGAAATAGTGTTTTGGAGACGCTAGAAATCCAAAATTTCCCGCGGGAGCATGCTCCCCCCTGAGTCTCACCAATTCTTGCAATTTGCAAACCGCTTACAATGAATTTTGAAATCTACTCTTGATACTGTGCTCTTCTGAATTTGACCCCAATAAATAAATAAATAAATAAATAAATAAATAAATAAATAAATAAATAAATAAATAAATAAATAAATAAATAAATAACATAGATGTAGTATAACGGCGTTTCTGATTGGCTACCTTGCGTGCTCCATTTAACAAATAGATTCCATTTTGCCGTTGCCTGTTAATTCAGTTATAGATGCACAGATAACGTCACAACGTGGTAAGAACAAAAAAGTGGCCCATCTATTTGAATCTTTTGTTTTATACAATATAAAAATTGCAAGCAGCAAGTCAGCTGACGTGATCTGACGTGATCCATGTGTCTGTCCTCTAATAGATCATGGGCAACAACCCGTGGGGCGTTTAATTTCACGAGTGTTTTCAAAATTTTACAAAATTGCTCGAGTCGCGAAACGATGAGGGTAATTTGTAAGATTTTGAAAACACGATTGAAATTAAACCTTAATTTTACGAGAACGCATGCGATTATATGGGTTAAAAATTTAGCGGGTAAAATTATTCAAGAGCTATATTATGTCCAGAAAATGTCGAAGTAGCTCGGCAACATTCCAAATTTCCCTCGCTCTATGGCTGTGCATGTTGCTTTCTTTTTGTAAACACAGGCAAAACTTCGTACATTTTCTAGTGTATTCATTTTTACTAATAGTTTACACTCCTTCAATAGTTTTCAAAGTAAACAAAAAAGTATTTTCAGACGGAAAAACCATGAAGATTTATTGAAAAAAGGTCAGTCGTCTGGGGTTTCCTGTTGCTAAGTAACAAAGCAACCAATCACATTCAAGAACTGCTGATCAAGGAACCAATCAAGTGCAAGTAATTTTGCCCTGAGTTACAAAAGAATGCCCTCTTCATTAGCCAAGCATATTCGAGTAATCTTGCCCTCTATATTATTACAACGTAATGAGAAACTCGTTTTTAATCAGCGAAATAAATATTGTTTTCCGTTCTTTTGTGTTTGATTCTCTGTTATAAAAGAAATGGTTCGTGATTTGGCGTGCTCCATTGAGTTATGGATGCACTTGAGAAGTTGGAGAGCACTCAACTACGCCTTGACCAGCTCTTACGCTTTTTTCGTGCTCTCCGAACTTCCCGCGTGCATCCATAACTCGATGGAGCACGCCAAACCATGAACCATTTCTTAAGTATAAAAACGAATTTAGAAAATCAGAAAACCTGTTCATACCTGTTTATTAATCCTATCTTAATTTTTTGTTATTAGTCTGTAATATATGAAGATACTAATTATTATTATTGTTATTATTATTATTATTATTATTATTATTATTTTTATTATTATTATCTATTATTATTATCTATAATTATAATCTATATCTGTAATTATTATAAGTTAAGTTGTTTTTTTTCTGAATGAAACTGTATTTTTTAACTTTGGATGTACATTTTAACTAATTTAATATGTGAACGGATTTTATATATTTTTAATTGAACTAACTGACACTAATTGATTGATATTATTGAAAAAGTGTACTAAGTATTCATATTATTATTATTATTATTCATATTATTATTATTATTATTATTATTATTATTATTATTATTATAATTATATCAGGTAAGTCCTTAAGCCTGGTTTCCATAAGATTGCCCGATTGTCTCGATCGATTGCTCAAATCTCTCCAATCAGACTAGAGATATCTCGAATCGTCTAATCTGATTGGATGGATTCAGTGCTTTACCGG
Organism: Corallium rubrum; assembly: GCA_964035015.1. Taxonomy (NCBI): domain Eukaryota; kingdom Metazoa; phylum Cnidaria; class Anthozoa; order Scleralcyonacea; family Coralliidae; genus Corallium; species Corallium rubrum. The sequence continues at coordinate 328,719 of OZ035998.1, forward strand.
GCTATTTGTTTACTTGCAACTAGTCAAGACGTATAGACGTATTGAAAAGACCTTGACAAACATATAACAACAATCCTTGGCATGCAGCTTTATAACTTGCAGACTTCTAGAATTTTTATCATCTTGATTAAATCATAAAATCATCATCGTCATCATAGCCTGTGTATCGCTCAAGAGGGGTTAGGCCATCGCGTTGCCGCTCTCTATACTGCTCTGTCGCTTGTGAGCTGAAAGTCTATTCCATCTCTTTCATCTTCCATTATACAGTCATTTCATCTTTTACACGGTCTTCCTCTTGGTCGTTTTCTGAGTTTTTTCTTTCTGCTGCGCACCTTATTACTTCGTTCTCGTCTTTCCTATTGACGTGTCCATACCGGGGCTAAACAGGAGCGGACGCGCGAGGCTTTCTAGGGGGGGGGGTCTGGGAGCATGCCCCCCGGAAAATTTTGAAATATAGAATCCCGCAAATGGCATTTCCTGCATTCTGAGCGGTGATTTTCAGTCAGTTCAGAAGTTTATAAAATTTCATCATATTTTGGACTGGTTTTTTTTTATGTCGACAACATACGTACAGCATTTTGGGGGAAGATTGTAAAGAGTTTTTTATCACTGATCAAAATCATCAAATCATGCCGTGTTTAGCTGTTTGGATGCTTTGAACTATACAAGAAACAACTGCGAATTACCACATTTTAGAATCAACAGTTTATACATGCAAACCATTACCTAACATGCAGTGGACATGACAGTTTCAATTTTTCAAAGCTTTTATTTTTTGGCCTGGGCTAAAAAGTGTGTGTGTGTGTGTGTGTGTGTGTGTGTGTGTGTGTGTGTGTGTGTGTGGGAGGGTCAACGTTCCTGATCGTAAAAAAATTAAAACATTTAAAAAATCATGCTTAAACTTTATTCAAAAGTTTTTAATTGTGTGTACCACTAAAGAAGGCTGTCTTATAAATCTTGAACAGCTTTGCGTTAGTTACAGTGTAAACTATAATTCTTAAAACTAACCATTGAACATGATGAAACAAACATATTATCTGATTAAAATCTTAAACATTTTGTATTTGTTTCGCAGCGAATTAAAGCCAACAACACATCCTAAATTTAGTTCGAAAAACGTTTTGTTAACTTCGTTAAATCGTTATTTAACCTCGAACAAGAAGCTAATTGCCCACGTAAGCAAGATTTCTCTTGTTTTTGGCGCATTATTTTCCCTCATTAGCAGAGAAAGAAGGGAAAGCGTTTCCGTTCACAACAAGTTTTTTCTGTTCATGCCCATCTTCAGAAAAATAGCTACTGCTAACGTGTGATGTAGGTTCTTCATAAACACTTGAACTGCACGCTGTGGAGGTTTCAGTCTTGATTTTCAGAAGCTTTTCTGGGATTGTTTTTGAAGTGGCGTGACTATTGTATGAATTACTTTCTATTTGTGCAGGTGTATGGTGTGAGAATGTCACCATAGAGTTGACGGGACCAGTATAACTCGGCGGCAACTCTGTATATGGCATGCTCTCGGAAGCATCACCATAATTCCTGTAATTTGTAGCATGGGTAACGGCTGGGAACATGTTTAAATACGTTGATGGATAGTTAGCATAGTTGGCTTGATTCTGCATCATTACTTGATACGCCATCTCATTTCCATACGACGAATTCCCTGCACTAGCCCCAGGCTCTTGTGGTGTATAGTAACCACGGCGCTGCCACGGATAATAAGGTACTTCACTTGTTTCATGCAAAGTGGGAAAATCTTGATTTTCAGATGTAGGATGCTGTGTTGTTAGATTTTCCACGTCATCTTGGGAAATTCTTGGTTGTTGTTCCAGCCCTCTTTGTTTACCAAAAATTGTTGAATTGGAGCCCACATTGATGAATGTTGGACCATGGTTGACAGCAAACGGTGTTACGAAAGGCATATGAACATTTTTCCTCGTTAAATTACTTGTGTTAAAATAAGAATAATTGAGTGAAGTTGGCAAGTACGGGTAACGAGAATTAGAAATACGTTGTTCTTGTCCCTGGGCTTCAGTTGTCTTGTGACGACTTTTTTGTGGCGGTGTGATAGGAAGACTGGGATGAAGTCTTGGTAGAGGCTTTTTTCTCTTTACTTCACCTAAATCAGAAAAAAACCCCAAAGATCTTAAAGTTATTAAATATTCATGCGTACAGTAGTTTATTGTATTTTTATAAGTAATACCATGACATGTCGGAAATTAGTGATTAAATGCCCCCTCAAGCCTCGGGAGGATTTGTGAAACTCAAAGTCCCTCGGGCCGTATGTCATGGTATTAGTTTGTAATACCATGATTATCTTATATTATTATACAACTGCATTAAAAACTGTCCAAATAACGCTAAAAATGAGTACAAATATACAGCGATATTTGGATAGTTAGTTATTTGGATAGTAGAAAACCGGTTTGACAGATTTTGTTAGCCAATCAAATTTATCACTCGGGAACTACTTCATGTATGCTTATTATTTTGTCTTGGTTTTGTCCTGGTGCAAGTCACGCTACTTCTCTGGACTTTTTAGAGTTTTCTTTTTCCATAAAAATTTTTTGATCAGAGCAGTTGTATAATAAATCTCTTATAAGATGTTTTGGTGCGTAGTGTCGCTGTATATTTTTACTCATTGTTTGTATTTTCGTAAAAATATATATATGTTATTTACCGGCTGGGAGGTCCGTATAGAGAAATATTTCCCGAGGTCTCAAAAACTGCCCGAGGCCGCAGGCCGAGGGTCGTTTTTGAGACCAAGGGAAATATTTCTCTATACGGACCGACCAAAACGGTAAATAACATATTTATTTTTTTTAATTATCTTCGCTTGGTTCTTTTGGTCTTCATCAGTGTTTAGAGTGAATAAAGAAGGGAAGTTTCTGCTGTTTCTTTCGCAAAAGAAAATTAGATTTTAGGTCTCTTTCACGGATGAAAAACTCGATTTCAAAATTTTTGATTTCGTTTAAGTTTATTTTCAAACGTTTTAAGAATATTTTAAGGCCTATAAAACACATTTAAAAGAAAATTATTTTGAGCGGTCCGTACGGGCTCATACGGACCGCTCGTTAGCCAATCAGAAAGTAGGATTTGGTAAAATACGGTCCGAAAAAAAATAAACAGCGATACTACACACCAAAACATCTAATAAGATATAAATAATGCATTTCTTTGTTGTGTAAAAGAGTACTGTTTGGATCACGGAAAAATTAGAAATTTGCCCTGTTTGGGGGAGATTAAATTACCCGGTGAGAACAAAAGAAACCGAATCAATCATGGTATTACTTACAAGTAATGGCATGTCGTGACATGAGGAAAGTAGCGAAATCTCAAAAGCCAAGGAAGGAAGGACAACGGGCTCAAAAAAATTTCTACAGAGCTGAGCCTTGAAAAAACACCAACACTGGACTTTAGTCTAGTTTAATTTGATTTAACTGGAGAAGTCGAAGATCTAAAATTTATAGAAGTCTTGTACTCGTTTTAATTTTAACAAAACCAAGGCAATATTAATACTGCCGACACTCACAGTACATTTATTATACAACTGCATTAAAAACTGTCCAAATAACGCTAAAAATGAGTACAAATATACAGCAATATTTGGATAGTTAGTTATTTGGATAGTAGAAAACCGGTTTGACAGATTTTGTTAACCAATCAAATTTATCACTCGGGAACTACTTCATGTATGCTTACTATTTTGTCCTGGTTTTATCCTGCTGCAAGTCACGCTATACTACTTCTCTGGCCTTTTTAGAGTTTTCTTTTTCCATAAACGTTTGTTGATCAGAGGAGTTGTATAATAAATCTCTTATAAGATGTTTTCGGGTGTGTAGTATCGCTGTATATTTTTACTCGTTGTTTGTATTTTGACTCGCCCTGCGGGCTCGTCAAATTACGGCACAACTCGTAAAAATATACAGCGATACTACACACCAAAACATCTAATAAGATATAATTAATATTAAATCCCGCCATAGTCAATGTCATAATCTTTGTTTGGTCTTTTTGTTTAATTGTTCCCCTTTATGCAAACTTGCGCACGGTGAGGACAATGTATTTTTGGTATAATCCAATCATCCAGTAGCAGCGTTTATGTTCAATTATTCACTGTACATGTTATTTAAATATTACTAAGAGAAAAGCAAAAGATTTGCACTCGGTGAAGACCGTTCCAACCACAGGGAGCCTATCTTGGCAGAGCGTGGGCACTCTGTGGCACACTCGATCGTGGTGTGGTTTAGGAAAATAATAAAGGGATGAAACACGAATTCTTCCTTGTTTTGAACATCGTTTTAAGCGCCTATAGGTATTAAAATTGTAAGACAATTGAGCGAAGTAGTTGTGATAATGATTCATTTATCAAAATATAATCAAAATGAGGCGAAATCTCACCTTTTAGCCGTGATTTTGCAGCTAAATTACATAGCGTATTTTCGAGAGATGTGTTCCGCAAGTAGCTAGGACACTACATCGATAGCTACGAAATCCGAGTTTCAATCGGTTTCAGTATTCCAACGGTGGCTCCCGACGATACGAGATGTCCTGGCTACTTGCGGAACACATTCCACGTTGAACGTTTGGTGTTTCATCCCTTATATTTTTTCCTCTCCCTCCCCCCCTTTTCCTCCGTTTTTTCCCTTTTTCCGCCTTTTTTCCCGCTTCCGGTAACCGTTTTTCGTTTTTTTTAAATCCCCTGCCACAGTCCCCCGCGCGTCTTTCGAGTCTGCCACAGAGTGCCCACGCGCTGCCAAGATGGGCTCCCTGTGTTCCAACATCAAATTCTAGCTCATTATAAACGCTTTAAAGTTTGCCAAGGCTTTTGATTGACTATGATTTACTAATCTGTCAAAAAAACTTGTATGGTATATTTCAAGAATAAAGCCAGAAAGCTCAATAAAGTCAAAATAATTTTTGCTTGACTTCTCGGCAAATATCAAATATGAAGGGCGTTTTAAATCATGTAACCATTCTCTAGTCTATGTTAGCAAAGTTTGTTTTTCTAAAATATGTCACCAAAAACCATGTCATGCAAGAGTAAATAATATTAATTCAATGATGAAATAATTTAGAATAAAACAACATTTTACAAACCTAATAGATCGCCACGTCCTCGTTTGAAAGAATCATGTTTAAATATAATTGGTTGTTTGGCACTGCTTTCCTTAACTCGTCGGAATCCATATAAGTTGAGTTGGCGAATAAAGCTAGAAATATTTTTAGTTTTAAAGATCTTTTTATCGCAGCTTGTAAGAACCTTTGCTGTAAACTTAGTAGGATTGTCAATGACAACTTTCTCTCCATCTTCGCTCCAATGTATTGCAGTCAATGTTTCATCATTTACTAACGACCACAGTTTGTAAAGAAATGAATTCATGTTTTCCAATGGCTTCTTTAAAGGTCTTCTTTCTTCCTGCTTGTGTTTCTAATAATAATAGTAATCACATCTCAGATTCCCAGTTTAATGGAATAAAAGTAATTATAAATATAGTATATCTAAATATTCCGGTTCGTTCGTTTGTGTGTTCCTTCGGCTTCGTTGAAGAAAAATTAGAAAAGAACATTTTTATAATCACGAGACAACAGTAAAATCTTTCTGTCAAGTTCAATCACGACACAAATACTATTTAAATACAAAAACTATTTTCATTAAACTTTCAACTAATGCTTTTTAAACAATTAGGTGATTTTTTATCTGTTTAGTGTGGTATTAACTAAAAGAATAAGTCGGTGTTTATCGGTGTCAAACCTTATGAAAATTTTTCCGTCGAATAAATTAAAACATAACAGGATTCAAACTTACCATTGCTGTTCTTTTTTCCGTCATAGTTGATAGTTTGTTGGAGTAAAAACGGTCTAGACTTTAGAAAGCAAAGCTCTTGTTCTTTGTACTGTCTTTCGAATCAAACTAAAATTTGACAAAAACAGCAAAGAGCAGTGGCAAGGCCCCGTGAAAAAAACTCCAAACCTCGAGGCTTCGACATCGAACACGTGAGCGCTCTGGTACACACGTCATCGTGACGTCACTCGCTCATAACGTGCATGAAGAGAGCAGATTAGGCCCTCCTTTACTAATTTAATTCCAAATATATAAAGCAACTTTTTCAGGGTTTACAATTCAGCATATTTTCCGTGTAATTTGCAATACAGCAAGACACTAAGAAACACACCTTTCAATAATGGAAAATAGAAAATGAAGTTTTAACCCTTTCTCGTCCGTGAGTTTTTCCTGCGACGAGTAAAATCGTCTGGCGACGCGTTACCCAGAATGCACAAGACCTGAGAGTCCGGATGCCGCTCAAATCACATAAGAGTTATAAAGTCAATCAAGTTCAATATTAAATTGCAAAGATACCGGCCTAACTTTGATGCAGTGATAGCACTTGTGACGTCGTTGTTCAAATTGTGCACAGCTTCAAAACTGTACCCAAGATTTTAGGGGACCTCAAAGTCAAGGACAACATTAGATATGTGCTTGTTCGTGTCGGTCATGATATATTTTGATTTGCAAATGTACGGAAGATATGAAGTTATCTGTTATCATGACGAATTATACATTCTTGCTAGTTACCGCTAATAATACATGAGTGAATCGTTCTGTAGAGCTATTTTTTAAAAATTTATTATTGATCAAGTCGAGAAAAAACAAGAGAGATTGGTGTTTAGCACGCGCGCAGTTTAATTTCCTCCTTTTGTCACTGATTCTCGACACTATACTGCGTATTTTACAGTTCTTTTTCTTTTTGGCCTGCGGGACGGCAAAGTTAGGATCTTTTTCTCATTAAAGTACTAAAAAGAATGTTGGTTTTCTCTAAACAGACTAAAAGAATCACATAACCTTTTCCTGCTTTATATATATATATACATATATATATATATATATATATATATATATATATATATATATAATATGTTGGGCATTTCACTCGATTACATAGCATGTTCTAGGGATTTTTGGTGAAGGAAAATTCGAGTGTAGTATATATACATCTTAAGACCAAAGCGGGACCAGCTGCGAAAAATGCAACTACACAGGCCTTCCGACAGGAATTGAACCCACGACCTTGCGATTCTAGTGCAATGCTCTGACCACTGAGCCACTGAGGCCGTTGCCGAGAGCTGTATACATTAGGTGGTAATGCCAGGAGAGAATTGGGTTTATTAAATCGGTTTGGTCTTAAAATCTGTAGCAGTACAACGAAACACGTGAGTATTTATATATAGTCAATGGTCCTTCTACGCATAGACGTTCGGAAAATCCCCCTTTTTTGGTAAACCCCCTAGAGCCCGAGAACGTCTGCACGCAGGCTATGGTCCTTCTCGCACCCCTCCCTTCCCCTCCTCTATCTCAGATATTTGCCATCGCCCCAAGCCCCTCTCCCAAAATATGTTAGTGTTTTTCATTTTATGGGAAATTAATATTTTATCTTCGTGTGAACTGTAAAATACGATTATCATTGGTAAAGTCTGCTTGTCAAGACAGATCCCACAGCGATCTTTAGTTAATCTGGAATGACGGTGTTATGGAGTTTGCTCATAGTTTTAACACATTTTATATCATCGTCTAAACAAGTTGAAAATATTCTTAGCAATGGACCCCAGGAAGGTTAGTTTCCTGGTGAATAAAGATTGCGAAATACTTCTATTTAACTAATCCTGCGTATTCTATGTTGTGGTAAACCAGCAAGAAGACAAACTAGTCGTTAATAGTCATTTAAGAAATTAAGTTTTTGAAACAATGTAGCTTGTGATGTGTCGCATTTGTGTTCCGACATATATTCTTGTTATCTGCATGAAATTGTGGCTGTTGGGCTGTTGGTTTCAATCTTAACCATGAAGAGTCCATTGATATTATTACTTAACTTAATACTGTACAACAATATCTTACTGTACTAAAATTATTTAATAGTTTGTACAGGCGGTAGGGAGTATTACATAATTTTCTCAACAAGTTAATTCTTAACTCATGAATAAAATCATCTGGAGTTAGCCAGAATTAAATAATAAAGACCGATTCGGGCAGGAAAGAGTTAGGGAGATAGTTTATAACTCATTCCTGTCTGAGGGCTTGCCCAGAGATGAATAAAATCATCTGGTGTTAGCCAGAATAAAATACTAAAGACCAATTTGAACAGGAAAGAGTTAATTTTTTTATCTCATTTTAACTTTTTTTATTGTATAGAGTATATTCCTCACAGTTAAGTCATCTAATCAGGGAGATAGATTTGTACAACATGACAATCGTATTTTTTGATGAATAGCCCTACCAGACCTTGAATTTCTTGCTAGTGTACGTCACTGGGGTATTTGAAACCCAAATACCTCACTCACCTGTGAATAGGCTGTGAGAATTACCCATATCTCAGCATCTGTGCTAAGATCAAGGTCAAGATGGCCAACATGGGATAATCTGAGGAAGAAAATGAGGAAGTATTGCAGGAAACACATTATGTTTGATATAATATATTATTTATAGACTCTTTGCTTCAGGTATTCCACAAAAAAATTATCTCTTGGGATGAAATCTCCCTCAGGCTTTACCCTTGTGCTATTTCATCCCTCAGGGTGTGGCTAAATGTTTTGAGGCATGGGCTTCATGAGGTTTTCCGTAGTAATTTTTGACAGTTCCAGTATCAGACCTTGGTTTGTCTTTTTAGTACAAACTTCACCTGCTGCTCAGTCTGTCAACACCTTGGTCTGATATTTTTCTGTACAGATCTTATTCTCATTTAAAGGCTTCTAGGACAGTGTCGGCCACGGTTGAAATCCAAATATTACCAGGATTAAATCACGTTGGCCTGAAAAACAGAGAAAAATCTTCTCGACGTTTCGAGCGAAGGCCCTTCATCAGGAGAAATTACTAATTTCTCCTGACATAGAGGGATGACAACTTCTTTGATCAATGTGCTTGTTGGAAAATTAATTTACTAATATTGGAAACCTGAACCCAGGAATATATTATTTAATGGCAAATTTTTCACCATGTGAGCAATTTGCAGATCTGTACTTTGTAGTAAAATAAAATTTTGGGTTTTTTAGTAAATACATATCGGTGAATGCAGTGCTGGAAGCTTGAGTTCAGGGGTGGTCACCAGTTACATTTTTAAGTAACTGCAACTATGACTACATGTAGTTATTTTTTGAAGAACTGTAACTAGTTACAATATATTATTTGGTTTAAGAATGTGACTATAGTTACTGATTTTCAGTTGAGCATGTCATTCTTTCTTGATAAAAAACTGGTTTTGATATAATCTCCAATCATTAATAATTCATGAAGAAAACGCAAAGGAAATCAGTGCTGTATCTGTGGTTTGTATATTCATTGGAAGAAAAAATTACATAAATTAAGCAAACTTTTACCTTGATTTTGTCTTAAAATACTGGTTTGTTTAAAGATATCAAACACTCAGAGGAGTGTTTCATCAGGAAATCCAAACACCTCGAAGTTTATTCAAAACCCTTGGCTTTGCCTCAGTTTTCAACAAACACCTCTTGGTGTTTGGTTATCTTGATGAAACACTCCTCCTTGTGTATGATATATTACATAAAGGTACATTATGTACAATTTGACTATTTCTGCTCAGTGACAACTATATTTAGCTGTAAAAATATAATTATGGTACAGCATCTAAAAACCAGTAATGTCTTTGCAGCACTGGGTGAATTGTGAATATCTATACTGAATGACACACTGTGTTCAAAATTGTACAATGCAATTTTCTTTGTTATAGGTAAATTTTCTTCCATTTTTTGGCATCCTTACTCCAGTCTCAAAGAATATCAATCTTTTCAAGATGTAAAGATATATGCTTTAAATGTCCCAGTCTATACCAGTGAAATGAGATTATTCTTTGTGTATTATGGATATTATTCTGGATCATATAAACCATGCAGTAGAACAATAAATGTGTAAGTTCTTAATTTCTCTGAATTTACCTTAGTGAGGTATATACTTTATGTATTTTTTTTTTCATGAAGAGTCTGGACTATATAAATGGCAACTTTTTCCAAAATTAAACACTTTTAGTTTTTAGATACAATTCAAGATTTTTTCTCTCATATTCTAAAAAAATCTTGCAATTACTATAGACTTTGTGCTAGGCTGTAAGACATTGTATTACATTACATTACATAAGTTGTTACGCTGTGCGTTATAAGACGTTAAACGATGTTAAAAGATGTATGCTAAGTGGTAAGACATTACGCTATTACACTACGTTATAGAACGTCACACTATAGTACGTTGTAAGGCATTATGCTACGTACGTTATAAGATATTCAGCTACATTTAAAGAGGTTATACTAAGTTAGAAGACATATTAGACCTTATTCAAGAATGGTTGTCGAATTAGATTTCTTTTATGTGCATATAAATTAGCCCTTATGACCTCGTTTTAAAGTAAAATTCTTTTGAATTTCCAACACGAAAACGAGTTCATAAGGGTCCAGGCTAATTGGTCCAGAAAAGCTACATTGTATTCTGGTGTTGCATTTGATCAAGAGGAACACAATCTTCTCATTGTTAATAATTCATAAGATAAAAATGTAGGATATCAATACGAAGATGGAACTTGAATATGTAATGAAACATTTGCTGATTAAGTGAACTTTCCCCTTGATTTTCTCGTAAAAAAACGGATACATATATTTTATGTTTATAAAATTTGTACCTGCATGAACCAGACCTTATTTGCTGACTTTTTGTGCAATGACATAGCCAGTTCAAATAATTTAATGTTAAACTTGAACAGTGAAAATTTGTTTACATAATTACATTTGGATGTTGTATGATTTCTTTAATAGCCTATTGCAACAAGGCAGCCCAGCAGTGCCTTATAGAGATGATATCAACATCAATAGTTGGCTTTTTAATAATTCAGAAGTATACAAGACTGCAGTAAGTCTGGATAATTCTAACCAGACAAACATAACATCTCCATTGCCTGGCCACTGGTATGTGATAGCTTTTCTACCACATGAAAACAAAGTTAAAAAGATTAAAGAAAAGGTAATCTTATGGTTAATTGTGGTGTGATATACACGGATGCCACAAAATTCCACAAACTTTTAAAACCGTCTGTGTAAAATGTCACTCATGCCATCCCCTATCTGGTCTTCTTGTTAAAATGTGCTGTTAGTTTATGTTTTATAGTGTTAGCTTAGAAGTACATGTACCTATTTACGCCTTGATGTTGGCCATTAGATTTCATTTTGTTTTATATATAGGGACACAGTAATGGAGCAACAACTCTGTGGGACCTCCCTGCCACTCGTGGCAAAGCTTGTAAATAAATAAATAAATAAAAAATAAAGCATCACCAATAGTTAAAGTGCCTATCTCATGGTTGGGGACTTTGAATATTTGTAATCTTTAGATTGTTCTGAGAAAAATTGTAATATATCTTGTCAGACGAAAATTTCATCTTCATGGGCTTTTTCGCTGTTAAAGGTTCCAAAAGTGATGTCATTTTGACGTCAAAGCAGGAATATGTGTATATTAAACCCTATTTCTAAATCCCTGCTTTGACATCACTTCTGGAACCTTTAACAGTGAAAAAGCCCATGAAGATGAAATTTTCGTCTGACAAGATATATTACAATTTTTCTCAGAACAATCTAAAGATTACAAATATTCAAAGTCCCCAACCATGAGATAGGCACTTTAAGCCCAGTTGGATGGGGTTAATAGTACTTGGATGGGTGATCATCTGGGATTAATAACCCCGTTCTCCAGCTTGGACCATGTGAGTCGAGGCACATGAAAGGCCATGAGAGATATATTCAACTACAACTCCAGGGTTTTTCACCGGGTTCTCTGGACGGTTTTCCTCCCAGGCTCTGTAAAATCAACAACTAGGTCTTAGCTGTGATCCATGGTCTAAACTGTGTCGTATGGTGGTTGCTTGGAGTGCCTTTCATATGCCTCGACATGGCCACTTGATATTTAAGTTATCAATTGATAATAACGACATAAATAGAGGATATTACATGGTGGTGCGAAGATATGGATTTTATCTTCGAGTGGTGAAAACAATATTTTAGGAATGAGCTTATCGAATGAGTAAAATATCGTTTTTACCACGAGAAGATAAAATTCATATCTTCAAGCCAGTGTGTAATTTTCTTTTTATTATAAAGATTCAATGCAAAAAGAGGTAAAATTCTTAATGACATCATTGATATCTTCACTAGTGAGGATATGGAAAATACGACACTGCATATTCTCTAATAAAACACTCGCATCTATAATAATATGGAATATGGAACACAGTAGAGTTTGAGGAGATCAGGCTCTAAGTGTATGTCAATACTTTATAACGTTCATACACAGGTGTCATTGCGTGTTGTGCTTTACTTAGTGCTGCAAATAAATGTTTGAAAAACTAATTTGATATTTTTCTGAACTGATATATAATTTGGAGTAAGTCCAGCTTTGTAAAGTCTGAAAATAGTTCACTAACAAGAAACGAGGGATTAAATTTACCGTAAAGTTCCCAAATTAGTGGCCCCGGTTAATTTCGGGATTAGCCCCCCCCCCCTGGTGCCAACTAGTGACTGCTACTTTCAGGGGGGGCGTTATTTTATTAACGGGGGGATTAATCTAAATGATAATTATATTTTGTAGGGTTTATCAAAGCCTGATGAGAAGTGTCTGTGTGCATTAGGAATATTACAAGAAATGGAATCTCTCTTGCAACCACCTGTAGTTATTGAGAAAGGTCAGACTTTGCCCATTACCAGTATCAGGTGAGCTTATTTTTTTACTTGTTAACAAATCTTTAAAAGAAAAAGTTATTCCGCTGAACTCCAGACTGATCCTGTATGTCGTCATAATCTTGAGATACAAACTTTAAAAACAGATCTTTTGCAGAGTCATCTGACAAATGTCCGATGACTTTTAGTTCAGTTCGGCTTGGAAATAAATATGAGCAACAATTAATATCAGGACAATAGGGTCGTTTGTACGAGAGAAGAGAAGCTGGAGCTGAAAAAACCCCACTTATGTTCGCGCCTTACACAGCCAAAGAATGGTGCAAAGATGAACGTTGAATTGAACATTGGAACTTTAAATTTAAGAAATGGTTTATGGTTTGGCCTGCTCCATCCAGTTTTATAACAATAGATGTAATATAACGACCTTTCTGATTGGCTACCGTGCGTGCTCCATAACTCCATGGAGCACGGTAATTTCAAACGTAATGAGAAACTCATTTTTAATCAGCGAAATAGATATCGTTTTCCGTTGTTTTGTCTGCGATTCGTATATAAAAGAAATGGTTCATGGTTTGGTGTGCTCCGTTAAGTTATGGATGCATATCATATGATGCAAGCTATGGAGAACAATTTTTATTTTGCTGATTAAAAATGAGGTTCTCATTACGTTTGAAATTGCCGTGCTCCATGGAGGCACAGAATAGTAATACAACCAGAAGTCCAACTCGCATCGGAACCTTTGAAGTTTATGTCCTCGCGCATGTCGCCTCGCGTATCTTGATTCCTCGCCATCCTACGCCATCCTATGCAATCCTGGCAAGTTCCCCCGTCAGTTTGGACCTTCAAAAGAAGGTTAAAACTGCTGGAGGAACTTGCCGGGATTGCGTAGGATGGTTATATTACAGTACATCCATGTTATAAGTAAGAAATGGAAAACATTTTCCGTGTTTCTATAGAGTTTTAGTATAAATTTACAAGTTTCTATTACAAAGCTTGAATTTGATTGGCTATCGCAGGAGTTACTACCCGCAGATAGAAACCTCTGGCGATATGCCAATGAAAAGCCTACTTTTAACGAAATTGACCAATCACAAAATGCCTAGTATGTCACGAGCAATGATCATTAGAGCCAGCGGTTCTGTTAAGCAACAATGGCGCCGAAATTATAATGAGTAGGCAAATGACAGAAGAAATTGAACATTTAGGCGAAGCAAAATAGTTGGAATGGAAATTATTAATGGTAAGCTCGTTAAATTGTTTTTTTCTCTGTTCGTTTAAAACGAAGTAACTGCAAGCCGGCAGAACACAATTTCAAAATTACGCTTGCCATTGACAAGATTTCGTGATGTAAATAAATGTACAGGCTAAAAATTGTAAAAGGGATGTTTCTTTCAACTTTTTGTACTTTTACATATCAAATGACTGGAAATATATTGTTTCAATATTGTACATGAAACCCATGCTAAATTATGCGAGAAAACTTTACTTTTCCACCAGCTACCACACGGGACCAAAGAAATGTCCGAAATGACTGTTGAACGTTTGTTGTTGGCAGTTACAAAATATATTAAACGAGCCTCAAAGAATACGTCATGGTCGAGAATTTATTTAACTTTTGTTGGTAAATTTGTACTAAAACAATCTTCGCCTCGTTGACTATTCATTCGCTCATAGAAAACTCGGGCAGACTCGAGCTCGTTGTCTAATTGTTAAATAGAAACACGAGGGGAAGTTTGGGAGAACGATAAATTACAGTGGGAACACGAGCCCGCAGTGCGAGTGTTTCCACGGTATTTCGAGTTTTTCCAAATTTCCACAAGTGTTTCTATAACTCTATAGGAACATGGAAAAAATGTTTTCGATTTCCTTTATAAAATAACCCATCAAAAATAGATTACACGTTAAAATTAATCCAAATAAAAAGCGTAAATTCTCATTACCCTCCATGGATGGTGTATTGGATGGCGTAATCTATGTATGTTTTTCATAGAGTTACAGTAACGCGGCTTTAAATCAAATCATCGTAATCATCGCTAGCGATTTTAAAATGTTATTTTATAATGAACTTTGTCACTACTAAGTGCTAAATTTGGAAACGTAATGTGAAACTTGGCAATGAACTTTCGAACCGCACGGTCTTTCTGGTTCACTTTTCACTGGTTCACTGCATGGTGTTTTAATTATTTTACTCTTTCTTTAATTTTCAGGTCTGGCACTGTGAAATACTATCAATATTTTGTTCCTGAGTACTCAGAAAACCTCAGAATTGATTTAAGAAATCATTTATCAAAGAATCAGACTTGTTCATTAAAGCTTTCTGTGTCAGCCAAGTCACTACCTTCAAATTCGGCAAGCTCCACAACAAGCCACGACTGTACATTACTTATTAAATCACCTCAACCTGGAACCAACTACTATATTGAAGTTACATGCAACAGGAAAATTTGTTCGTACGAAATAACAGCCAATCATACAGGTTTGTGATAACTGTCTTTTATAACTGTTTTATAAATTTTACCAAAGTGTAGTCTTAATATTAAGACAGAGCTTTGTGAGGTGGTAAACTGCCGAGAATAGTTTTGATAACGAGATACATACGTTTTGAGCGGAGCCCTTGTTCCTTTTTCTTGCATGTCAAGTAAAATTGATTTATTTTAATAAAATTATTCAGGGCATATAGACCTTATTTAAAAATGGTTGCCGAATTAAAATTCTTTTATATATATAATATCATGGCCATCTCGGTTTTCATTGTTTCCACACGGACATTTAATCTCTAAATAACCCGATGCATAAAGAGGAAGTACGATTAGTAACTATAATCATACCTAATGTTTACCCAAAGTTCGCTTATGCATATAATAACTAACAAATACATATGAAGTGAACACTTATCGAATTCCCAATAGTATTAATCACAACGCAATAATTTATTCACTTTGAAGTTGTTGACTCCACCAAAAGCGTTCTTGTTTTATAACTCTCGTTCTTCCTCGGTAACCATAATATTACAAAGTGATAGCATGGCATTTCGGTTGATTAGTGATTAAATGTCCCTCAAGCCTCGGGAGGTTTAGTAAAAGACCCTTGGGCTTTGCCCTCAGGACTTTTACTAAACCTCCCTTGGCTTTTAATCACTAATCAACCTCAATGCCATGCTATTACTTATAATAATATAAATTTTTCCTATATGAACTCGTTTTCATGTGGGAAATTCAAAAGAATTGTCATTCTAAATCGAGGTTATAAGGGCTAATTTATTTGCACATAAAGGAATAATGTTCTTTTATGTGCATAGGTTCCACTATTTTTAAATAAGGTTTATACAGTTTAACAAATCAGCGTTTTCTATTTTTTTTTCAGATTGTACACAAAATCACAAGTATCGCATTATGGAAATGACATTTATTTGGCGACGTGAGGGCCTTAGAAATACTTGGCAATGTTATATTCTTGATAATACAACTTCATCATTTTTTAGTTTAAACGTTGATCCAAACTATGTGGGAACAGCTCTAACCTTTTCTTTATTTCCGCGATTCAAAGCCCACGGAGCGACATTTAAAATGTGTATTCGCAAAGATTCTCCTCCATTTGACATTACTGAATCAAAGTTACCGTCACCAGAGTATTGTAGCACTAGAAATAGCAGTGATATTGTTATGAAGCTACTTTTTCCTCAGGCTGGTAAATGGTATATTGGTGTTAGTGTCCAAGCTCCAAACAAGTCCAACTTTCCCGAGTTTTGTGTTAGACCTAATATGGACGTGTGTTTAGACCCCATGTGCAGTGGTCATGGCTTGTGTTTGACTAGTAATCATATTGGTCTTTCATATGGCGTATGTTCTTGTGACTATGGTTACAGTGGATGGACATGCGCAGACTATCATGGACTAGATATCTTGGCTATTTGCTTACTCACAATAAGTAACATTGCTTTTTTACCGGGAATACTTGTGGCGTGTAAAAGAAGATTTTACCCTGAAGCTATTGTTTATCTCTTCAATATGTATTGTTCAACGGTAGGTGCTTTTGTTTTTGTTCTTTTTTTTGTCACCTTAAAGACAAAACATTTTTAATTCGAGAAAATGAATAAACGTAAATTATTGATCATAATAAAAAACTTACCAATTAACCGGCTAAATTACAAAAGTAAGCGGCAAGTTTCAGTGGCAAGTTTCAGTGGCAGCCGGCTACTGATAAACCTGATTATAGTCTTATCTTTCGCTCGTATCAATATACCGTAGTGCATTGATATGTTGAGCTGGTATACTGTAATTTTATTTTTAAGGAACAGCTTATGCTTAGAATCGCGCAATAAATACTGTGCTTGGAATACATATATAATACGATAATGGAGTATGGAGTGGAGTGGAGTAGAGAGTGGAGTGTGCTGTGCAGTGCAGTGTAATATAGTGTAGTGTATATGCTGAGTGCACACTACACTACACTACACTTCATACTCCACTCCACTCCACTCCACTCCACAGGGTAGTCCACTCCACCATCCAGTTGGCAATAAGGTGGTAGGTTAGGGTAGTGGAACGGAATGGAATGTAATATTACGCGATGTGATGTGATGCGATGTTTTTATTATGACATATTTAAAGGTAGGTAATTCGGGCAACATTTTTTCTTCAACTTTCAACGCAACTTTGTTGCGTTGCAAGTTGAAAAGTGTCGTTGCACGTGTTACCACCCACCTTAAACATTGTCACGCAACAATGATTTTGTTGAGGTGGGTGTAATACGTGCAAGAACGCTTTTCAACTTGCAAAGCAACAATGTTGCAGCAATTTGTTGCTCGTATTACTTCACCTTAAAATGTACCTTGAATGGACCTTTTCGATAATTACGTCACGCTGCATGAAAACGAGGCTCCCAGGCCAAAGTTTCACAATTTTGATTATCATAGTAATCTGCCATATTTGTTTATGGAAGAAGATGGCTAATAACGTCCAAACTATATGTGGTAGAAACACAGATTTCGTGTACGTATGTTGTTAAGCATTTCATAAGCTTTCATTTGATGTATATTTTAAGTTTCTGTGACGTGTGTAAATTTTTAAAATGTCCAAAATGTTCGCACCATTGCTCGTCAAGTAATAATAATGGATTCCCACAATTGTTGTAGAATTTTGGATATTGTTTTTAAAATACATAGCGCACAACTTTGAAACATATATCAAATGAAAGATATTGTAAAATGCTATTTGTGGTACAACTTTCAAGTTTCTAGTTTAAGCGAAAGTATTTTAAAACTGATGGGAAAACGTACTATTGTCTTGGTCTGAGTTGTAAACAAAACAAACTTAACAATTCATCCATCAGGCCAAGACAATAGTAAGTTTCCCCATTTTTAAAATACTTCCCCTTAAGCTAGAAACTTGAAAGTTCTACCACAAATAGCATTTTACAGTATCTTCTGTTTGATATACATTTCAAAGTTGTATGTTAAATATTTTAAAAACGGTATTTGAAATTCTACAACAGTTGTGAGAAGTCCATATCATATTTATTACTTGACGAGCAATGGTGCGAACATTTTGGACATTTTAAAAAGTTACACACAACACAGAAACTTAAAATATACATCAAATGAAAGCTTATGAAATGCCTAACAACATACGTACACGATGTGTTTCTACCATGTAAAGTTTGGACGTTATTAGTCATCTTCTTCCATAAACAGATATGACGGGATTACTATGATAATCAAAATTGTGAAACTTTGGCCTGGGAGCCTCGTTTTCATGAAACGTGACGTAATTATCGAAAAGGTCGATTTCTTTGAATAAAAATAAATTAACCATCATATTGTTTTAGGTTTACCACGCGTGTGATAGTCATGGTCGCTGTATCTATGACTACAACACACTGCAGTTAAGTGATTTCTTTGCTTCTATACTTTCTGTTTGGTTCACTCTCATGACAATGGTTAAACTTCCTCCACTTTGGCATCGCACAATCAATATATTTGGACTTCTCTGTCTCTTTATTGGGATGCAACTTTCTCGTTTTGGTGTGACAATGATAGCTGTACCAGCTGGCGTTGGAATTGGAATAGTTTTTATATCGTTCGTAAGTGTGGTTTTTCTCGTTCTCTGTTTTATAACGGTTTTTGTTTTAGTGTTGCATTGCGTTTGCGTTTGCGTTTGCGTTTGCGTTTGCGTTTGCGTTTGCGTTTGCGTTTGCGTTTGCGTTTGCGTTTGCGTTTGCGTTTGCGTTTGCGTTTGCGTTTGCGTTTGCGTTTGCGTTTGCGTTTGCGTTTGCGTTTGCGTTTGCGTTTGCGTTTGCGTTTGCGTTTGCGTTTGCGTTTGCGTTTGCGTTTGCGTTTGCGTTTGCGTTTGCGTTTGCGTTTGCGTTTGCGTTTGCGTTTGCGTTTGCGTTTGCGTTTGCGTTTGCGTTTGCGTTTGCGTTTGCGTTTGCGTTTGCGTTTGCGTTTGCGTTTGCGTTTGCGTTTGCGTTTGCGTTTGCGTTTGCGTTTGCGTTTGCGTTTGCGTTTGCGTTTGCGTTTGCGTTGTGTTGTGTTGTGTTGTCAGTTGTCGATTTCTCTACTTAGGCAAAGTTTGAAGGACAGGTTTAAAACTTTTCACTAACCACTGAAGTCACTAAAGCTATAATACAATGAACTTCCCAACGAACTTCCTTACAGTATGGTAAAGTAATATGAAATCAACTGTAACTAGTATTACCATGCAGAACTTATTTGGATTTGCGAATACTTATTGATAAAAAGTACAGTCGCCTTCTTTTTTGCTATGGTGGTTTTTTTATTTGAACTTTTAAGACGGAGATTTGTTTCTAATCACTGCTTTCATTGTGTTGAAAAAAAAATCAGGTTAAAACACTATCTAATTAATCACAGAAGAAGGCTAACATAACATAACATAACATAACATAACATAACATAACATAACATAACATAACATAACATAACATAACATAACATAACATAACATAACATAACATAACATAACATAACATAACATAACATGGCATAACATAACATAACATAACATAACATAACATAACATAACATAACATAACATAACATAACATAACATAACATAACATAACATAACATAACATAACATAACATAACATAACATAACATGGCATAACATAACATAACATAACATAACATAACATAACATAACATAACATAACATAACATAACATAACATAACACATAACATAACATGGCATGGCATAACATAACATAACATAACATAACATAACATAACATAACATAACATAACATAACATAACATAACATAACATAACATAACATGGCATAACATAACATAACATAACATAACATAACATAACATAACATAACATAACATAACATAACATAACATAACATAACATAACATAACATAACATAACATAACATAACATAACATAACATAACATACCATAACATGGCATGGCATGGCATAACATAACATAACATAACATAACATAACATAACATAACATAACATAACATAACATAACATAACATAACATAACATAACATAACATAACATAACATAACATGGCATAACATAACATAACATAACATAACATAACATAACATAACATAACATAACATGACATAACATAACATACCATAACATAACATAACATGGCATGGCATAACATAACATAACATAACATAACATAACATAACATAACATAACATAACATAACATAACATAACATAACATAACATAACATAACATGGCATAACATAACATAACATAACATAACATAACATAACATAACATAACATAACATAACATAACATGACGTAACATAACATACCATAACATAACATAACATGGCATGGCATAACATAACATAACATAACACATAACATAACATGGCATGGCATAACATAACATAACATAACATAACATAACATAACATAACATAACATAACATAACATAACATAACATAACATAACATAACATAACATAACATGGCATAACATAACATAACATAACATAACATAACATAACATAACATAACATAACATAACATAACATAACATAACATAACATAACATAACATAACATAACATAACATAACATAACATACCATAACATGGCATGGCATGGCATAACATAACATAACATAACATAACATAACATAACATAACATAACATAACATAACATAACATAACATAACATAACATAACATAACATGGCATAACATAACATAACATAACATAACATAACATAACATAACATAACATAACATAACATGACATAACATAACATACCATAACATAACATAACATGGCATGGCATAACATAACATAACATAACATAACATAACATAACATAACATAACATAACATAACATAACATAACATAACATGGCATAACATAACATAACATAACATAACATAACATAACATAACATAACATGACGTAACATAACATAATATGGTTTAATCACGATGTACAAAAAAAATAATACAAAATTACACGACCGGAAGTAAAGAGGTTATCCCTATAGAAAACTCCCTAAAATAAATAAGTAAATAGATAAATAAGTGGAAACAAAAAATAAAAAAAAAGAAGTAAATTATCTAGATTCCTAAGTGAGATTTAAGCCTATTTTGTAATTCTCGAATTAGAAATATTTGTACGCAATAGACTTTTCCGCATGAAGTGAATGGATCACGTGATCTTTCATTCTGACAAATCTGATTGGCTCAATGTCCAATGTTTGTCCGAAGTTTTCGATGTCCGAAGTTTTACGAGGGTCAATCAAATCTCAACGTTTTATCCACGCACTTCGTACGGAAAGGTCTATTGTCAGAGCTATTTTCGCTGTTAAGTTGTGTGCAAGCATAGTTGGAAAAAACTGGGGGCGGTACATGTATTCCACCCGCGAAGAAGGTTTACCAGTGAGGACAATTCAAAGTGAAAGCACGGTAAACATCGCATAAAACAATTTAGAGTCTGAGGAAGTTGTTATTGATCAGATAGTTTGTTGAGGAGGAAGGTATTGATTTGCAGAGAAACATTGGCTAGCCGATAAATGCGTGGCACTGGCATGCGCTTACGGTGAGACACCTAAAGTTTGCTTCTCCGCAACAATCGAGAAAAAAAGTAGCGTGCTGCGTAGGCAGTGTAGAAACAACAATCGAAATATAATAAGGTTAAATATACTGCCGAAACAGAGAACGTAGGAGTCTAACCTTACTACATTACAATCGAGAGTAGTTGGCTGCAGCCAGTAGCAGGCTAGCAATCAACAGTATAGTGTATACTCTGAGTAACAGCATTACAAAGCTTATACCCATGCAGGCATAGCTGGAAAGTTAAGGTAAAAATCAAGCTATTTATGAATGTCGCGAAAGCCGGAATCCCCGCTACGTTGAGGAAGGTTGTGAAGACTTGAAAACCTACCCGGAGGAAGAATGAAAACTTTTTCCATCTCTCTATGCAAGTCTGCAAGTCACCAGTACGAGTTCCACTTTGAGTCTGGTTGTCTGCCACCTAAAACTTAATATTTTTCTAGATTTTTCTTTAATTGCGTTCTTTTTTTTGTTGTTTTTTTCTTAGATTTTTATTTGGTCGGGATTAAAGTTTTGAATTTGATGTTGTGTCAACTTTTATAGACAAATAAAATGTCGGAACTATAACACTTAATAAACTATCTTTAACTTTTCAGGGCCTGAGGTGTTACTGCCGGCAAAAATGTTTTCCAAGCTGTAGAAGGTAATGTTTAGCTCAACTTGAAACCATATACTTAACCTTTTTCTTGTCAGTTGGTTTTCCTTGTGACGAGCAGAATTAGGGAGTGAAATTGTCTGGCGTTACTGTGTTAGCCAGAGTAAAACACATTGAAAAAATAAAACATAAAGCTCCGTGCATATGTACTTTTATAAAGGCAGGTTTTCATTTGAACACGAAAGAAGTTGAGTATATAGAGTTTATACTTCTTTCGTGTTCAAATGACATCAAATGTACCTTTATAAGAGAGTTTGTTTTATAAAATATGAAGAAAAAAGAAAACTAAAAGTTGGATAGTTTTGAAAGTTCGCTAGCTTTTCCCGCCAGGTGACGTCATCATACGCCATTTTACATCATTTATGATCTTCATACTCTTATAAATGCACGGGACCCAGCCAATCAGAGCGTGCGTAGAGGACACCTTATTTTATAGAAGACTTTAGAGTCTGATACCGTTCAGAAATAGTTAACTCTTTGCCTACCGTATGGTTCGTTTTCCAGCAAAGCAGACTACTCTGTCTAACACCAGACTATTTTACTTGTCAAGTGCAGAGCCCTCAGTCGTGAAAGAGTTAAAGCAAAAAAGTAGACTTTAAGAAAAAATGTTGGCGGTTTATTAAGGTTACAGGATACCCAAGGAAGCCATTTCAAGTAGAGGTGAGCCGATGTTAAAAAAAGGCCGATTGCCGATACCGATTCATTGTTAAGAGCCGATATTTCCCCGCCATCGGCCGATTAATCGGCAAAACCGATGTTTACTAACCTGATGCTCAGTGCTTCCGTTTTGTCGTTTTATTCATCTCAAGTTTCGCAATGAGAGGAAGTCATCAAGCCAATTCTCGTATTTTGAGCGCAACAAAACAAACAGAAAACAGTCAAAGAGTCAGCAGTGTTTCCTTTATTTAAAATATTTTTGTACCAACAACTACGAGCACAATTACACTTAACACAGGCTGTCTCCCACGTACATGGAAGACAGCTTGTGTTAAGTGTAATTGTGCTCGTAGTCTATTAGTTTCCCCTTCTTGTTGCTTTTAAACCGCCCAATTTATTATTTATTTATTTATTTGTCTATTTATCTATTTATCTATTTATCTATTTATCTATTTATCTATTTATCTATTTATCTATTTATCTATTTATCTATTTATCTATTTATCTATTTATCTATTTATCTATTTACCTGTTTACCTGTTTACCTGTTTACCTGTTTACCTGTTTACCTGTTTACCTGTTTACCTGTTTACCTGTTTACCTGTTTACCTGTTTATCTGTTTATCTGTTTATCTATTTATCTATTTATTTATTTATATATTCATTTATTTATTTATCTATTTATTTATTTTTTATATATTTATTTATGTGTTTATTTATTTACTTACTTATTTACTTTTTATTTATTTATTTATTTATTCATTCATTTAATTAATTAATTATTTATTTATCCATTTAAACAATTAGTTAATTAACAGCTTTCTTTTATTTTTTATTATTATATAATAAATGGGGGGGGGGGGGGGGGGGGGGGGGGGGGCGGTTAGCGTTCTTTTTCTTTTATCCTTTACTTTAGATTCATTGTTTTTGTATTATCTTGTGCATGTGTATTTCCGTTCACGTTGTTATAATATTTTTAACAAAGGATCCGCAGTAATTGGCTTTAGCTGTTGCGGTATTCCTGCCTTGTATTACTTTTGTTGGTATAAATTGTACATATATAATTAATGATATTATCAGGGCAAAGTTAAATAAAATAAAATAAAATAACTCAACAAGCGCAAAAATGCCAAACAAGGTAAAGAATTGAAGTATACTATTGAATTTGAACCTGATCAGTGAAAGCACAAATGCAAAATTACGGGCTATGTATACAGGCTATGATAAACGAGGACGAGAGAGCAGAAATACGAGGACGAGAGTCACGAGACAGCCGATCCGATGGTGAAAGATGGCCGATTGTGGGAATAACTAGCCGTTAATCGGCTCTGCCGATGTTTTGCCGATGATCGGCTCACCTCTAATTTCAAGAAATTTGTTACCGCTCGCTCAATTTTTTTCCAATTTGTCTCAAATTTGCAACAAATGTAGTTAAGTATGTGACAGACACTAAATAAGAAATAAAATATTGTTGCAGATATACTCATCAGTTTAAAATCACAGTACCTTCGCGCCGCGGTTAAAGGCGGTCTTTGGTTTTACCACAAAGCTCTCAATTTATCATATTTACACTTCCCAATGTTTGTTCTAAAAAAGTGTGTTTGCATTTTTTTATTAATGTAGTGGTTTAGCAGCTAGGATATTTTATTTCTCGACCTATGTTGTGGCACAAGCAATTGACCAATAAAAGCTTGTAACTCAGGTAATCTTTACATAAATAAAATGCGTGAACACACTTTTTTAGAACAAACATTGAGAAGTGAAAATATGATAAATTGAGAGCTTTTTGGTAAAACCAAAGACCGCCTTAAACCGCGGCGCGAAGGTACTGTGATTTTAAACTGATGAGTATATCTGCAACAATATTTTATTTCTTATTTACTGTATATTTATTTGCTAGAGCAATAACCTGAAGGCCTGAGTCAACAGGCCGCGAAAGCTTAGCAAATAAATATTTTACGCGGTGTTTCTGCACAAAACTTATTTATATTACATTATCGCCATGAAAACTTTCAAAGAATTTATGTAATATATTTTTCATTATTTTTCGCAGATGGTTGTTTTTCCTTCTACCTGCTGCTCTTTTGGCCATCATTGCTATAATTGTTTACGCACTTTTAGAGACAACAGCAAACTACAAATATCTTCATAGTTTATGGCACATCTGTATTGCGTTGGTGATACCACTTCTCCTCCCTACTGTACGTAAACCAGAACTATTTGTCGAGTATAACATGATACAACAATTGGACGAAGGTGAAAACTTTCGCGACAGTGAGGACTCTCTGATGCTAAACCCTTGGAACAACGAACAGAACGGGAATGAAGATGATAATGGATCTGAAGAAACTCCTTTCCCTCAACTGGTTGCTTAAATTTAATTGAAGATGAAGGTGCTACTTATGAAAATGGTGAAAATCGTCCATCGAATTTTGATCTTTATTGATTGTATTAAGAATTTTGGCGTCCTTGGTTTCCCAGTATACACAAAGAGATCTTAACCCTTTAGCAGGAAAGTTTCCCGCAGGAGGTCTCCTGTTGACGATTAAAATCGTCTGACGTTAGCCAGAGTAAAATATGCTTCGTATAGGCAAACAGTGTTTTGAACAGAGCAAAGTGAAAAAATGGTAAACCACCGAGATTACTAGTAACGAGAAACTGACGTTTCGAGTGGAGTCCTTCGTCGGAGTAAAACGTCAGTTAGTCCACTTGAAAGGTCAGTTTTTCGTCACCAAAAATTTCGGCCGCGTTTACCACTTTTTTTAAATATATAAGTATATAGGAACAAAATGTACGATTGTGTGTACGGATTTTCTTCTGTTATGAATGATTGACTTGACTGATTCACTAAATATTAGGAAGCCAGAATTGCACCAGATTGCTCTCAAGAATTGCTGGGTCGCACGTGACGTGGGCGGCCATGTTGGTTGAATTGGTAGATTGCAACCCACCAATACGCACAAGAGAACTATCAAGTTAAATTTCCCAATATTTAATTGCAGCACAAAGTAAAACACAACGGCTCCTACAAATGCAACGTCATTTTATTTGCTAAATTAGTGGAAAATATTAATTCTAGGATTTCAAATTGTAGAATTGTAGAAAACTGTAATGATGCAGCACTGTTAGGTCATAGAACAATTTTCGTAATAAAAATTGGCGGGATTTATCATACAATACTTTGTTTTTCTTCAAACAGGAGCTTGATAGAGAGCGATTTAGAGCTTTAGATTTAGATTTTAATTTGGGAACACCTCATCAGCAAATAATAAGTAATATTGGGCATTTCACTCGATTACATAGCATGTTCACGGAATTTTTGGTGAAGGAAAATTCGAGTGTAGAATACATACATTTTAAGACCAAACCGGGACCAGTTGCGAAAAATGCAACTACACAGGCCTTCCGGTAGGAATTGAACCCACGACCTTGCGATTCTGATGCTCTGACCACTGAGCCATGGAGGCCGTTGCCGAGAGCTTCATCGCGAGTTCTGCATATATTAAGGTGGTAATGCCAGGAGAGAATTGGGTTTATTAGAAGTAATATTGGGCATTTCACTCGATTACATAGCATGTTCTAGGGATTTTTGGTGAAGGAAAATTCGAGTGTAGAATACATACATTTTAAGACCAAACCAGGACCAGTTGCGAAAAATGCAACTACACAGGCCTTCCGGCAGGAATTAGCTGGTTAAGTAAAAAAACGTTTTAGGTCGAACGTGCACAACAGAGGTAGGGTAACTGACTGACTGTCTGTCTGTCTGTCTGTCTGTCTGTCTGTCTGTCTGTCTGTCTGTCTGTCTGTCTGTCTGTCTGTCTGTCTGTCTGTCTGTCTGTCTGTCTGTCTGTCTGTCTGTCTGTCTGTCTGTCTGTCTGTCTGTCTGTCTGTCTGTCTGTCTGTCTGTCTGTCTGTCTGTCTGTCTGTCTGTCTGTCTGTCTGTCTGTCTGTCTGTCTGTCTGTCTGTCTGTCTGTCTGTCTGTCTGTCTGTCTGTCAAGGTTATGATACGAGATCTGCTGATATATTAGAAGAATTAAATTGGGAAAATTTATCACAAAGAAGAGACAAACATTTATGCTTAATGGTTTATAAAGCTCTAAATAATAAAGTTCCTGGTTATTTAAATGACCTTTTTGTTAAGTGCTCAGATTATATTTCTTACAGGTCAAAACTTAGGGACAGTGAAATAAATTTAGCATTAACTCGAACTCCCAAAACTGAATGTTTTAAGGGAAGCTTCTCGTATAGAGGTGTGCAAATGTGGAATTCTCTTCCACACGATTTTAAAATACCGCAATCACTGACTACTTTTAAAAACAAATTGTCTGATTTGAAAAATTGTCATTGTGTATCTTAATTGTTTATATTTATCTATTGTATATTTTTATTTTATAAAACTTGTAAAAATATTTAATATATATGTACATATTGTCATACGGCTTTCATGTAAAGAAGTGTCTACTTATGTATATACTACCGTATTGAAATAAAAGTGAATCAAATCAAATCAAATCAAGTGAATCTGTCTGTCTGTCTGTCTGTCTGTCTGTCTGTCTGTCTGTCTGTCTGTCTGTCTGTCTGTCTGTCTGTCTGTCTGTCTGTCTGTCTGTCTGTCTGTCTGTCTGTCTGTCTGTCTGTCTGTCTGTCTGTCTGTCTGTCTGTCTGTCTGTCTGTCTGTCTGTCTGTCTGTCTGTCTGTCTGTCTGTCTGTCTGTCTGTCTGTCTGTCTGTCTGTCTGTCTGTCTGTCTGTCTGTCTGTCTGTCTGTCTGTCTGTCTGTCTGTCTGTCTGCCTAAATATAGCAAGGGTAGATATACTGCCGAAACAGAGAACGTGGAGTCTAACGTTTCGAGCGAAGGCCCTCTGTCTTCCGTCTGAAGATCTGGGTGCAAGGATGGAAGCTTAAAACTAAAATCCCTTATTTTGGGGTGTTATCAAGTACTCTGAGTATCGTATCGCGGTGTGATGCCAAACCTGTCATGATGCTCACACTTGCTCGAGGAAAGCCAGTCCTCTCTTCCAAGCAGGCTAGCTCGAGGAACAATAGGAGAAAGTAATCAACGCCAGATTGAATTTAATACAGGTCTGAGATGATAATTTTACTTTTAATACTGGTGATTATTAATTTTTACTTCATTTGCAGTTCTTGATGCGTATTTGATAGGAATATGCTATTAGTAGGGTTTGAGAATTGAGTACTGTGTTGCTCGAAACCTTAGAAATTTACGTTCTATAATTTCGGCAGTACTCAAACCTTAGTACCTTGCTATATTTCCATTTGTATCTCAACACAGTCTGCCAAATAGCTAGACTATGATGAGTAGGCCCTAATTTTTTCTCAAAATTTTAGTTGAGCATAATTTCTGGAAGTATATATTTACAATCAAATGAGTCAAGGCTCCGTTTACACTATTACGTACGGTCAGTCTTCCGTTGAAAAATCGCTGCGTTTCTTTGTTGTGTTTACACTATTCCGGAGTGGTTTTCCGTAGCGTAGTCACTACGCTTAGCACTCCGACTGCAAATCACTACGCTATGGTAAGTTTACCGTACCGTCATAGTGTAAACAGACGATCAATCCGGACCACCACCGTACCGTATTAGTGTAAACGGGGCCTAATATATATATATATATGTAAATGAGGTGGTCTCTGTCAGGAGCAGGGTACAGTGCAGTATTTTGAAACATAGCAAAATTAGTTCTATCTCTAAATTTGTTCAATGAATTAAATCACTTGAAACTGCGCATAAAACTAATTGTGACACTGAACATTTCATAAGTGATTTTGCTTTGTGTAAAAATACTGTACCCTGCTCCTGACATCAGAGCCCATCTCATTTACATATTAAACAAATTGAAATATCTTGAAAATGAAGAAAGATACGAAAAAATTGTAAAAGATCTTCTATTACAATTTCATGAGTCCTTTCAAATTATAAAACAAACTTAATTTTCTTTGCCAATATATATATATATATATATTAGTTTCCTTTTTTCCAATTAAATATTAAACAGTATTTCAAATGATCACTGTTTGACAGTGAACCTGGTTGGAGAACAACAACAAGGGACGAACCATACCAGACAAGTAGAGAAAACTCTACTTGGCCCATTTGGTTTACTAGTGCAATGCTCTACCAACTGCGCTACTGGTCAAGTTGGGAGCTAAAGGTCGAATGATAGTACTTACTAGGCTATTTGATATTTTGAAAGAAACTAGCTTCTTTTGAAATATCAATCTAGTAGGGAAAGGGTTAAGGTCCTTAATGATGGTGAACTGCGTTTTGATGAATTTGATAGGGCTGTTTAAATGGGAGAAAATAATTAGTCGTGACTTGATTAATAAGACTGTTAAGACGCATCCTATTTAAGTTGCAAAAACACTTGTTTCACATCTTAAATAGGATGCATTTTAATTAAGTTGCAACTTATTTTCTCCCATTTAAATGGCCCATTCATTTATGACACAAGACTAAGAAATG
Organism: Corallium rubrum; assembly: GCA_964035015.1. Taxonomy (NCBI): domain Eukaryota; kingdom Metazoa; phylum Cnidaria; class Anthozoa; order Scleralcyonacea; family Coralliidae; genus Corallium; species Corallium rubrum. The sequence continues at coordinate 358,310 of OZ035998.1, forward strand.
TGCCATGATTGCCAAATGCTACTGTGTTTGCATAGCCTGATATAAACAATATAAACATGGTAACTGGCCAATCTGCTCAGTGTGTGTAAAACGTAACCTATTTTTAATATAAAAAAATATATTGTATTGCTAAATTTCTTAAGAAATCATAAAATCATTATGAAATTGCCCTCACTCTTGTCAAACAAATTGACATACATGCAGGCTATACTTAATGTTGTCCGGTTCCATGCAACGTTTCTACTAAAAATAATGTTGAACTTTATAATTATGTCACTGCACACCCCACACACCTATACACAAACATGTTGTAGACTTGCTTTTAAAAAGGTTGGTATAGTCATAGTTAGTGGAGGGAGATGGTTTGGAAACTCAGCAAAAGCCAAAAGTCATTGTTCTATGGGTTTGTTCAATTGTCTAATTTCATGGTCACTGAATGTATTGTATTTTCTGTATAATGAAGCAGTCATCCAATATCAACATTCAGGTTTAATTAGTGTAGTCCTTCGTTGTCATGTGTTGTAAGTCCTTTGTTCATTGTGTAGTCCTTCGTTGTCACGTGTCCATAGAATTTCCTTTCTTCAACCAATTGCCTTCCTCCAACATGAATACAATAACATGACCATTGCATAATTTTCAAAGCAATGGGGCTTCCAAACTATGGCAAACGGGTGGCGTGTGCTATTAGGGCACTGCCTCTCATCAATAGTTAAGCCCGGTTACACGAGGTTAGTACTTGGATGGGTGACCATCTGGGAATAACCCCATTCTCGGGGTGGGGACTCATGTGAGTAGAGTTTAGTTGGTCTCTCCTGTGCTTCGAGGGCTTTTCGCAGGGTTCTCCAGTTTTCCTCCCTCTGTAAAATCAACACCTATAGGTCTTTGCTGTAAATGGAGCTCTGCTGAAAAACTTATCCTGCTTAGATAAAGAATAATAATAATAATCCCCCGCCACTTAACTATGGTATAATGCCAAAAATGAACAGGCATTGTAGGGACCTAAAACGGGTTAACTTAACCATGCAAAATAAGCACCACCTAAACCCTTTACTACTAATACTAAACAAAACCCCCTAACCCCAAGCCCCTGGAATTTTAATAATACTAAGTATTCACTAACCCCCCTAACCTCCCAGGATTTCCCACCTCTCCACAACACAAGGATCCTTATGTATATGCTGTAGTTATTGTAAGCAAAAGCACAGTGACGATGTACGCAAACGCAGTTGGCACTTCGTGGTAGATTATTAACTAAGGCCCCTTTGTTCTTGAGAATTACAAAGAGTTCAATTGATTATGAAGTACCAATTGTGTTTACCTAGTACGTCTATTTCACAAGCTAGTGTGAATCAAGCTTATAACGTTTGGAGCGAAGGGTTTTTATCAGAGAGAACCCCGAAGTGAAATGAAACTTGAAATACCAGTAAGTGGACCACTTACGTAGTGACAAAAATAAGCCAAAAACAAACCAATCGGATGCAAAAAAATAATAACAAAATTAATGATAATTGATGTGAAAAGTCATTTGCTATATTTAACGTCGGTCTACAAACTGCGGGATGTTAATATGTTGGTATATGTGGGCGGTGAGTAATGTAAAAAGCCGTCGTTTCTCCTCCCCCCTTTTCCCGCCTTTATCTCGCCCCGCGCTTGAGCTCGACCAAAACAACTTCAAAAGAAAATTATAAGCTCACAGATGGGTTTGTGGGGGTAAATAGTTTTAAAATTTACATTTCTTGGCGGCTATCATTCAATACAGCTAGAAATGGGTAAGAGGGCACAAACGTTTATGTCCAATACAGAATGATCGGCACTGTTGAAATTTACGGAGTTGTGATATTCAGCAAGTTTGTCACCCTTAACAAACTGCGTCATTCAGAGTTACAGAATGGTTGCACCCACTCGGCCAATCCCGATCGAGTATTTCAACGCTCTATATTCTATATTCCATAGTGTTTTGTTCATCAAGATTAGACAATAGGCGACTTTCAGGGTGTTGCGTGCGCATCGTTTTGGAAAGAAATTGGCGGGCTCTTGGCGGGCTCCCCACAAAATAAGGAATGGCAAACAGACTTGCTAGCGAGCCAACAACAGCAGAATAACGATGTTTTATGTCCAGAAACTGTATCTACACTTTGTTTATTTTAAACAGTATGTTTACTTTGAGTGGAGCTTGCCAGTTTTTTTGAAAAATGATGCGCGCGCAACACCCTGAAACTCGCCTATTAGTGAGTTCTATATAGAGTCCACTGCAAAGATGTTTTGTCATAGCACAGTGAGCTCTATAAAGAGTCACTAAAACCTGGTTCTCATATGTCGCCGATCGTCGGCGATTTGTGATTTAGATGCATGTTAAAACGGGAAGTGCAGCAGCATGTTAAGTAATAAAGAACAATGCAGAAAAGCAGTGCTTTTATTCTTTTACTTGACATGAACCAGGCTTAATGAATTCAATAGAGTCACTACTGTAGACTGTAGTCTATATAGAGTAAATTCTCAGGTAAACGTGCTAGGCGCAAAAAACACACAACACATTTATAGTTAATATTGAAACTTCTTCGTGGTTGCAAACATTCTCTAAGACTGTTAGAGATTGGTCACGTGTGCTCTATGGGATATAGAGTCCCTCGAATTAGATAGAAGACCACGCGAGGGGCCTCCGAGCACACGTGACCATTCTAACCCTTACGTAATGGTGATTGCTAAATTACAGATTACTTTTGGGTGTTGCAAAATTTTTTGGCGACCAAAATTTCTGAATTGGTTGCGACTAAGCGAGCCAAGCTTATATCATGCAGTCAAAATCAAGATTCGAAACATGAGCCACTTTTGCGAATCTCTAATAGGCGAGTTTCAGGGTGTTGCGCGCGCATCATTTTTCAAAAAAACTGTCGAACTCCACTCAAGGTAAAGATACTGTGTATAATAAACAAAGTATAGATTACAGTTTCTGGATGTTTAACACTGTTATTCTGCTGTTGTTGTTGGCTCGCTAGCGAGTCTGTTTGCCATTGCTTACTTTGTGGGGAGCCCACCATGAGCCCGCCAATTCCTTTGCAAAACGATGCGCGCGCAACACCCTGAAAGTCGCCTATTAACGACAAGAAATTAAGGCCAAAAGATGGTTTTTACAGTATATTTGATAACGTTCTGCTTTTTAATTGAATTGGTGACATTTTGTTTGTCTTTGCTGTACAAGTTGCCGTAAGTTGTTAAACTAAAGAAAACTAGGAACCACTACCAACGTTCTTCCTCCCAGGCATGTCTCCAGTTATAATCTGAGGCGAAAGCGTGTTTTTGATAAACACTATACGCGTACAAACAGATTTAAAAACACTTTTATTCCAGCGATGTGCACCTAAGTCGAGTATCCACTTAAATTGAATTTTTATTGTAATCAGTAATTAGTAATTAATTAATATAACATTAGTCGTTTACTTATAGATTTATATAACTTTTTAGCTTTTTAGTGTTCTCATGAAATGTATTATTGTAAATTTACGCAATTCAGCCTAGCAAGGCTGTGATGTAAATTGATTATTAAACTATCTATCTATCTATCTATCTATCTATCTATCTATCTATCTATCTGTCTGTCTGTCTGTCTGTCTGTCTGTCTGTCTGTCTGTCTGTCTGTCTGTCTGTCTGTCTGTCTGTCTGTCTGTCTGTCTGTCTGTCTGTCTGTCTGTCTGTCTGTCTGTCTGTCTGTCTGTCTGTCTGTCTGTCTGTCTGTCTGTCTGTCTGTCTGTCTGTCTGTCTGTCTGTCTGTCTGTCTGTCTGTCTGTCTGTCTGTCTGTCTGTCTGTCTGTCTGTCTGTCTGTCTGTCTGTCTGTCTGTCTGTCTGTCTGTCTGTCTGTCTGTCTGTCTGTCTGTCTGTCTGTCTGTCTGTCTGTCTGTCTGTCTGTCTGTCTGTCTGTCTGTCTGTCTGTCTGTCTGTCTGTCTGTCTGTCTGTCTGTCTGTCTGTCTGTCTGTCTGTCTGTCTGTCTGTCTGTCTGTCTGTCTGTCTATCTATCTATCTATCTATCTATCTATCTGAACTCAGATAGCAGACCGAGGTTGTCTAGGATATTTATACCTATATAGGAACCAGTCAAACAGTTGTCACGAGTACTTGTTGGGCTACAAGTTGCATGCATTGTGTGACTGTGAGTTAATTTCCACTTGTACATTTTTCTACGTTAGTATCAATCTCGTTCCCAGAGCCAAATATGCCCGACCGCGCGGGCAAATCAAATGGCTTTTCAAATCAAAATCGCTTCCCGCGCACGTATGGGTCTGGGTACGAGATTGCGTTCGTATAGTGTTCAAACGTTTATTTGCTAATTAAGATTTTGTTGGCCGACAACGCAGGCCCCAGGGCAAGACACTATATATAGTTATAGTTCTCATGTCAGAATTGATAATTGGAAAGCAATTGGTTAACCTGCCTTCTTGTTCTTGTTCGGACCATCAACGGTGAGAATTTATTTTTGGCATGAACGGGGTTTTTGAATCTACGTTAAATTTTACTGGAGAAAGCCAACCCCTCAGTTACTACGGATTCAGGTTGCGTATTTAATGACGTCACGTCCATGTGATCGTTGCAACTTGCAATGAATGAACAGATATGTTGTCAAGTATAAAATCGTGTAGCCTGAGAAAACAGCCACCTCTTCTCGCTCGCGCCCCCTAAAAATCGTGCCTTGCTAGGCTAGTGACTTGTTATTGTATAGTATTTCTTACTTTACAAACTGTTTAAGATTACAGTATTGGCTGACTATCACAAGCTATCATATTTAAAATAATTTGTTAATAAATATAAATAATATTAGAGGCGCTTCCTTCTAATAATTTTGAAGTAACGGTATTGTAAACAGACTAAAATGTGGTGTGTAAAGGAACACGGTCGATTATTTGCACATGGAAAACCTTTGTCTCACGATCTGAGACTGTTGATTATAAACAAAATTATTACTGACGGTGGTAATCCACAACAGGCATTTAATTTCCTGGGAAGTATATCGATATATAATATTCTTAACGTGCATGCAGTAAAATCCATCATACGACAAAGACAATAACTCATTGTCACCAATAAATAACGGTGTGACTCTGCTTTTGGAATAATGTTTGCAGGCAACTGGATTTCAATAAGATTATTCATATTTTGTCACTATTGTGAACTGGTGCGAACAACAATCAAACTCGAACAATAGATTAAACAATCTTGACTGATTTAACTGGTGCATACAGTGGAGAAGGATGGTAAGGCGTGGTTGTGGGAAAATCACTAGCAACAAGTCATAATTTGACATAATTTATTCACCGATAACCCAATGCATGGACCATTAACTCAGAACTGTGAACTCGTGTGTGTTTCTGACACTTTCAATTGATGATGTCATCTTCATGACATGCATGTGTAGGCAGATATAAGGCGACAGATAGTTAGGTTTGACAATGATTCTGTAATAGATTCGAAATATTACCTCGATTACTGTCTCGTCTTGTTTATTTCCTCAAATCTTGCGTTTTTACAAGATGCTACTTTTCGGAGTTTGTTTTGTTTTATATTTTAGAAAAATTGTCGGCTGGAAAAGGTTTCAAGTCATTTGACACTTGGCAACATATCTGTTCATTTGTTGCATGCAACGATCACACGAACGTGACGTCATTAAACACTCAACCTGAATCCGCAGTATTGCTTCCGTTCAAAGTTACTATTCTTGTTTAGGAAAGTAACGTAAAATTTGACAACATATATTTTGGGCAAATTTATTCGAGTTAAGGTCACCCATAATAAGCAGTCTGCTGTAAACCTCATTTTCACCCTTGTTCTGTTTTCCCCCTCCATATTGATGTCTCAAAGACCCATCCACACGTATACGTTCCCTAGCGTTTTCATATTGTTTCAGGTAATGAGACCATTGTTTTCTGCTCCCCTGAGGACCGAGAAAAATATAAGAACGCCATGAAAACGCATACGTGTGGACATGGCCAAAAACAATCAAATGGCAGCCAATTTATTTTCAAAAAATCCTATGGGAATTTAGTGGAATTTAGCTAATTTAATTATTCAAATTCATTATACAATTATACAATTGACGAAAGTTTATTGAATTTCCCATATTAAAATTTTCTGACTGCGTGACATTGGTCGAGCGAGTCGACATTTTCGTTCTAGAAGCACACGTTGATTACTTTATTTGCTCGTAATTTGGCGATAATCGTGGTTACTGGTTGACGACGTCCAAATGGAGTAAGAATCGCCAATCAAACTTCATTGAATTGCTACAATGCCAAGTCGTTCAAGAAGCATTTTTAAAATGTCATTTCATTAATGTCAATTTACTTCAAAAGTGTCGTGTAGTGAGTTAACTATATGTAGTGATAGAAAAAAGCCACTGTGGGTCTTCTCCGAATCTAGTTTTGCTATCCGCTGATGCATGCAAAATTATTTGAGCGTGATTTTCAAATCTGACGCTATATAGTTGACACAAGGCCAAGGGTTTTTTATTGTATTTACTTATTCGTGGACGGATTGTATATTTTACTGTATACAAATAACACGTCTTAACTTGTATTTAAGTTAAGTTGGTAAGTGGTAACTAGATGATTTATTATATTCAGCAATCCAGGCGGGCTTTTGAACACAAAGACATTTTATGATATTTTGACTACATTATAATATCGTGATACTGAATGCTTAATTAATAATTATTATCAAGTGAGTGGGATATTGTTTCCTGTTTTCATAGCTGGACAAGTATCCAGAAAGAAGGTCAACAGTAGCGAGTGCTGTCAGTCTTGTGAAATCTTTACTGGAAACCATGGAACAGTGTAAGGAAGCTGTGGAAGAAAGAACTGCAATCGAAAATGCTTCGACATTGTCAGGTATGTTGTCACTGTAGTCACGCCAGTTTTACATTTACTCTTGGAAGTATAGCATCACGTGAATACTCGTGTATAATTGCTGTTGAAATTTGACAACTACGTTCCTCTTTTACACGCAAGTCTTAAAGGTTTTGGATATGTGTAGTTCTAAGCTTTTCTGTCTGTTGTGACTGCATACCGTCTGACAAGTACAGTAATCTACTTAGTACTTATGTTGACAAACTTTGTGTTGGAATGTTTCTACTTTCACAAAACAATATCTCTTACTAGTTACTCACTCGGGTCCGTCTCTCTTCGACGAGTTAAAATAATTTTTTTAATCATTAGAAATAAACCATTTTGGGAACATTTTGAAAGGTTAATATATACTTGTTAGGTATTCTTCAATCTTGCATTTCCTCACGCTTCTTGAACTTTAACAACCTGCCAGTGAACAGAATAATCGCTCAGTATATGTACGACATTATATGTATATTACTGTATTTTACATCAGCATAGGGCATTCATACGTCAAGTTATTAAACAGCGGATTGTATAAAACCAGGAGTTTTCGAAGATCGATTTAAACCAGTATTTTTCCAAAATTGGCGGCTATTCTTTCACTTCATATTGCAAGGCCAAATTCTTGACTTCCGTTTGATTGTAAGCAAATAGTATAAAGTTATTTTTAAGACTAAATTAATTGTTCAAAGTATATACGCGTGGTGGTATGGAATGCATCATGTATTAAAATAGGAAGCTGAAATTGTTTTATTTCGAGCAACCAAGAATCGTTCGATAAGAAGTGTATTTCTAGCCATGACTATAATAAAGGCGAGAAGTGTACGGAGGACATCATTTTTAATATTTAATGGAAGAATCGTTATTGTATTTAATTCATATACTGTTTAGAAGAGGAATAACAAAGCAAAGAACATGATTAATAGACTATTAAATCATTAACCCTTATATAAGCTAATTTATACAAATTGATTTTGGTGACAGATTGCTGGGGTACTTATCTTAAATGTATCACGAAATTTTTTCCTCGGACATGCTTTAGTTATTACCTCCTCCAGAAGGTTATGTTTTTACCCCGTTCTGTTTGTTTGTTTGTTTGTTTGTTTGTTTGTTTGTTTGTTTGTTTGTTTGTTTGTTTGTTTGTTTGTTTGTTTGTTTGTTTGTTTGTTTGTTTGTTTGTTTGTTTGTTTGTTTGTTTGTTTGTTTGTTTGTTTGTCTGTCTGTCGCCAGGATATCTCAAAACGTATTGCACCGATTTTCATGAAAGTTTGCAGAAGGGTTGGCCATAGACCAACTTACGACCAATCCTTTAAATTTTGGTTGAATTTAGTCAAAATTGGATGAGAAATTAATGAAAATCTGACCGCAAGATTCTCCGTGTAGAAGAAATGCTTGATTGCGCTCATCTTTATTTTGTGCAAATATTTTTGCATAATTTTGGTACGAGTGCAATCAAGCATTTTATTCATACATGCATATGTTGGTCTCGTGAGCTAGCTGATAGACAGGATGGCTCGTTTTCTTTTCAAACATCTCTAATAGCCGCTGGCGGAGGTGTATGCAGTTTCTGAATGCCCTTTTGTTGCCGCATGATTTGAGTTCGTTCAGGAAGTTAAGTTATTTTTCCAACATAAAAACATCCTGAAATTTTACGTAAAATGGGAGGCGTAGCCCGCGTAGGTCGGCTTCCACTACGTCACCCCACCGTAATATAGCCGTCATTAGTGAACCTGCACAATCCAACGAGAACGAACGAATAACCTTATTAACTGAACGATTTAGTCGTCCAGACTCGCTTTCCTATTGGTTCCGTTGAGACAATGATGTTCGTCAGTACTGAATAGGTAATCGAGTTTGTACGAAACTAGGGGACTGACTGGTCATGCATGCAGTTGCCTCCGCAGTCAACGCCACGCAAATCGAAACTCGTTTGTTCAGAGATAACCCGTAATATACTCGTTGTAACAACGCTGTCATTTAACCTTTACACTTGTAAAGTGTGGGAAATATGTTTATTTATAATGCAGGACTAAGTTTTGAGCTCGATTGACGGCGCGATAACATTCGATCATTGTGGTATTATTCGACAAAAACAACCGCGATACGCGTAAACAATATAAACAAGGAGGACGACTGCAGTTAAAAGCAATATAAATATTTTCAATTTAACACCATAGTAACGCCCCAGTCTGCTAAAACGATTGTACTGTGGTTAGAATCTGTATTACGATCCTAAATGGTCAACTATACACGCGTTGATAAGTTGATTCAAGTCAAATATGTTGACGTTTTTCAGTGCTCTTGTGGCAATACCTTGGGCCTATATATAATATATAACAATGACTTATTATAATTTTTCGTTAAACAGTTTTTACCATGCAAAAGTTCTCAATAAAAAGTGCATGTGAAACAATGATGATTTTGTATGTTACTCTTGGGGTTCGTTAAAATACCTCCAGGAAAAGCGATTATTATCAGATTAGGGAACGTGGAAGAAAAACACTGTTTATTGCTTTATTTCGACAAAATGGTGCTATCATCATCAACGAAATATGTAGAAACCACATATTCCACAGCTTCGAGAGGACGTTTAATCGAAGGAGGTTCGAGAGTATATTCGTACTTCTCGTTATACTCCTGCTTGACTAGCTGAATCAGTCTTCTGGGACTGATTGGGGTTGACATACGGCTTTACGCGTTTTGGTCGTTCTTATACTGAATTTTGACGACTATTGCTTATATTCTGGCAACAGCCAATGAACATCTAAGATTTTGCTTGCTATATAATTAGCATAACTGCATATTCGTCCATTCTCGTTGGATTGTGCAGGTTCACTATTAGGGACTTTAAGACCCCGTTTACACGATGCTGGTACAATTTGAAAACGGAACAAAAACATGCCGTTATGCAAATACAGCATATAACATTTCATGTTGTTTTTGTGCCGGTATCGTGTAAACGCAAGGCCTGAACGGCATGATTTTGTTCCGTTTTCAAATTCTACCGGCATCGTGTAAACGGGGTCTAAGAGAACACAACGACTACGACTACGGCAATGTGTTTGAACAGTAGAATTTTATGTCATATACAAAGAGCTTTTGCAAATGACGGCCCCAAGAGTAATTTTCACGCCGTCGTGACTCTGCATTTTGACGTTGTAAAGACAACGCGGAACCTGAATCACTACAGAAGCCTTGGAAAAGCTTAACCTTACTCTCGCGACTAACATAGATTGAACAAGTGCATCTCTTCAAGAATTTAAGAACAAGGCGAGTCCGTGCGATAATATATCTGTAAATTTGATTGTATCGTACACCACCATTTAATATCACTTTCCGTTGTCTGAATCTTAAAGTCCCCATTATGCGACACTGCCACACTGTACATGGAAAGATTTCGATATTTTGTCGGACACTTAATTCGATAATTGCTTATCGTTCTTTTTATTTTTTATTTTCTTTTACCTTCGTTTAATGTATGTGAACACTTTTTTCGGATAACTTGGCAAAGCGCTCGATTTATGTTTCTATAGAGATGGAGACTATAGCCCGTGATCATGATGTAGAATGTTATTCACATCATATAAGCTTCAAGGCTTAATATCGGTCAATATATAGTAAGGAGAATATATATATGGCCATAGGGGTTTCCGATTTGACGATCCTACCTAGTTTTTTTGCTAGCAAAATGCAGACCCTAATCTTTTTATTGAATTTTTGAGGAGCATGGGCCCGAGTTGCAGCATGATTTGCATCTTGGGATAACAAGCATGGTGTCAGAACCTAATTAGCTTTAATAGATAACATTTGGTTTTGGAAAGAATATCATTGTCGTTCCTGAGCACTAAATAAAAAAAAAAGTTAAAAAAATATATCCAACCTACCTTACCTAAGTTTTTGTGAAAAGAAATAGGAAACCCAGGTTTGTTTGTTTTTTTTGGCGTAAGGAGAGAAAATGGCGGAATGTTTTATTCAAAAAAAAAAATGGCGGAATGTTTTGCGCAATTTAGTGAGCACTATATAATTCTAACTGGGGTGATATGTTTGGCTGGTCGATTTAAGACAAACATGGCGGACATGTAGGCTTGAAGTATGTATAGCCTTAGTCGCCTTCACGGTCTGATCAAGTCTGATCTGGTCAAAAGGCATATCTGCCATGTTTGGCTTCGGCCATCTTTGTCCGCTCGATAACTAGCAGATATCACTCCAGTCTATTGTCAGTATTACTTAGCTATAGAGCAAGTATATAATGGTCAAGAAAACGTCAAACTTAGGCATTGAATTCTTTTCAATTTCGTTTATTGTTTTAGGCTTTTTTATATATTTACTATAGAATTTAAAAGACTGCACGTGTGTATGAAGATAACGTTTCCGGGCTTTTATGGGTCTATACGATGCTTGTCTATATATAATAATAAAACAATTATACCAATGAATAAGCCAATCAGATGCGATAATAAACTGTGATGAAGCGAAAGTCATTTTCTATTTTTAATATCAGGGTGAATGTAATAACGTGGGGGTTGTCGCAGTTATAGTATGTGTAATATAGTTTGGTCGTTTTAAAATAGGACAACTTTTATGTTACCAAATTTAAATATTTTGAAGAACCATGTCTATTTGTCGGCAAACCACTGCTTTCGCGATGGCCCTGTCATCGTGCTGTAGTGTAGATACATTATAGGTTGCGTTTGAATTAGTATAAGTCGGAGTGTAAGGAGGTGTATAAATGGGAGTGGTGTAATTGTATTTAAAGTGCATATAAAAAATCTACATGTTCGGTGTGGGAAAAATACACTCACAGGATTCCTTCGAATTAATTTAGTTTCGTGATAGCAAAAATATCTGAGCTTCTCCGATACTTCATTATGCACAAGTGATGTCAAAATTTTTGATTTACATTGGAACTCCACCATAAGACCACCTCGTTATTACGACCACATTTTTCTGGCCTGAATACATTCTAAGTAGTGTAATATACTCCCCCGTTAATACGTTAATAAGTTTTTTTGGCCCGACGATGTCCGAGGTTGCGCTGATCAAACAACCTGAAATATCTGAACAACGAAGCAAGGAAACGAAAACTGCAAAAGATGTTACTCTGTCATGTTCAAATAAGAGAGACTTCATTTTCATTTTACACGAAAATGTTTTTTTGTAGAACTGGACTTGCTCGTTATAATTATGCAGCATGGTGCTAAAATGTTAAAAATTGATCGTAAATCAAGAAGTGCAATGAAAGTGTTCACTCTTGACGAAGATCTTCTTGGATTTCGATATCAACCGACATCAAAGATCAACAGAAGTGAGTGCAGACATTAACGTTTGAGCAAAACTATCTTTATTCATAACTTACCATGTATCTAAGACATAAATTGGCCCAATTAATTTTGTAAAATTGTATTAAAACTCATACAGCCTAAGGCCTGAAACTCAGTCACCGCAGAAACTGGTTCGCAGCTCGAACCAGAATTGAGAGTACTTGCATCTAATTAAAAATAACTCGCAGTGCTTGTTTTTTCGCTGTGAGTCATTTTTAATTAGATGCAAATACTCGCAGTGAGCTGCGAACCATCTTGTGTGATAACTGGAAAAACAGACTTAAAGTACCAAATAGCCGAAGTTGAATGTACTTTCTCAAACTCATTAATAATTCATGAATTATCGTAGCCAATCCATAAATGTATACCACATCACATGCATGATACCCAATGAAAACCTGTAGGAAACTTCCTAGTGAAGAAAACACCGCAAATCGCGATGCGAATACTCGTTTGAGAAGCAAGATCAAACACTCGTTTATCGTGTTTCATCAGGGGACTCCAAACACTCGAAAACAATAAAAACCTCGGGGTTACGCCCTCGGTATTCATTTGTTTTCTCGTGTTTGGAACCCCTGATGAAACACACAGACTCGTGTTTCATGATGACTTTGATCTAACGTACGAAAACATTTTACTGTTTTGGTTTCTGTGTAAAAAAATGTTTTAATCTATTTAGTTGAGATTAAATGTATAAAAAACGTTTCCTTCACTCCGTCTGTTAACAACAACAATATGGGACAACGTAGTCCTCCAATGGAGAACTGTTTTACTGTTGAAGTGGAGAAAAGAGAGCCATTGGTCGTCGTGGCAACCGAGAGACGTATTGCGCAGTGTTGGGTACGAGGCTTGTCGCTGTTAGCGAGGGGCAAAGGTCAGTTAAGTTTTCAAACCCACTAATTAGTAATTATGAACATTCTAATTGTTTTAGTAGAACCTAACTTGTGTACCTTAGTTCTTTGGGATTATTTCAAAAAATGAAGCATAACCATTCTTTCTGCCTGAAAATTGAGCTGAAACCATCCTCCACTTCTCGGTACTTCCATGTTGTCTTGCTGCGTAACCGCACGAGTCTTGGTACTCAATTTCGCGATTTATCGACGAACAAGATGCCTGTTTGGGTGTTCACTCAAACTAGGGGAATTTGTTTGGATAGGTACTCAGATTGTCTTCCTTTGTCAATGTGTGATATACTTATATATTTTATGAACAAAGACAAAACCAAACCAAGATACTTATCTTAGTTGGTTGTATAAATCTTGAAATCTAGTTGAGCAGAAGAAATCACGCGAGTGCCGCACCACTAAAGGACACTGGGTCGAGGATTGCGCAAGAATATCGAATTGCGACGCAGAAAAAAAAATTGAAAAGAAAAGAGCGAATTTAATACTCAGGCCTACCACAGTAGCAAGTAGGGTAGCCAATCAGGTAGCGGCATTTACAACAGTATACTGGTACGTTTTTACTAACCAAAAATCAATGTAGAATGGACCGATATTTTTATAGTACGGGTTATATAAACTAGACTCCATATATATATATATATATAAATCACTTCTTTTATAGTCATGTTTAAACTGTTGTCATTATTTTTTTTAGCTGCAACTGATGGTAGTCTTCCTCCTAAAATAAAATATCCTTTTTATTCTCCTGAAGTTTTGCGTTTTGGAGGTGATGCTTGTGTGTGTGTGTGTGTGTGTGTGTGTGTGTGTGTGTGTGTGTGTGTGTGTGTGTGTGTGTGTGTGTGTGTGTGTGTGTGTGTGTGTATATATATATATATATATATATATATATATTGAAATAAAAGTAGCGTGCTCCGTTGGCAGTGCTGAAACAACAATCGAAATATAGTAAGGTTAGATATACATGTACTGCCGGAACAGAGAACGTAGGAGTCTAACGTTTCGAGCGAAGGCCTTTCGTCAGAGAGAAACGTAAAAAGTGCAAACAAACAACGAGCTTACATAAGAAGGATAACCATGTGACCAAAAATAAGCCAATCAGATAAAAATAACAATAACAAATCAATGAGATGCGAAAGACATTTGCTATCCCTACAAATATCTATTGCTTTCATTATTGATTTGTTATTTTGCTTTTGCTTTGATTGGCTAATTTTTTCGCATCATTAATTTTTATTGTCATTTATCTGATTGGCTTATTTTTGGTCACATGATTATCCTTATATAAGCTCGTTGTTTGTTTACAGGGGGGGAGCTTTAGAAATTTGAACTAGTTGGTGTGATGTAAGGGTAAGGTAATGTATTTATTTTTGTCAAGTTTAAGTGAATAGTTTTTGGTAATTCTGTCATTTCTTGAACTTTTTTATGGTTTGATAAAAATCCAATTCACAGTGCAGTTTTCTCGAAGTTCCTGGGCACGAGGATGGCCGTGATTTGTCAATTGGCTAATTGGTAATTACATATATCAATCTCAAATTGTACGTGCACTAACAACGTTCAGGGTCTCTCTTCAGCTTCGTGTGTATTTTTTTTCTTCTGTACACGATAAACATTAGCTTACTTCTTAACACTCGAAAGCTCTTTCCAGACCTGTGTGTAGTGCTTTTTTATGTACAAAATAAAGATTGGTTTATTCCTGGTGGTATAAATCATTCCACGACAAGTAAACTATCGCCAGACGTTAGCCAGTGAGAGAGAGGGGAAGATAGAGTGAGATAACAAACTGCGAATAGGCTCGCAAAAATATTTTCCTTTATTCATTTTTCTCTCACATGGTTGTATGACAAGTTTGATTACTACGATAAGAACAATAGCGGTATCATGGAATTTGGCGAACTCATTAAAATCGTCGCTTCCTTTAACATTCCATTTACGAAAGAGAATTTGATGAAAAAGTTTCAGGTAATAAATAATAATGATAATGTTAATGATAACAATAACGATAATTATCGTAATGATAATGATAATGATAATGATAACGATAATTATGATGATGATAATAGTGAGAATAAAACTAGATTCTGAGGAAAGATGAAAATGAACATGACGAGAAGTTGAGAACAACAATATAGGAAATTATTTTATTAAATATTGTTGTCTCTGACTTTAAATATATTTGTCTACCAAATCAAAGGTAAAAATTTTGTAACAAGTCGTACATTGGACAAACATCGAGAGCCCTTCTCACTAGAATTAACGAACATCAACGAGCCGTCAAAGACATGAACATTTCTTCTCTGCTTAATAGACACAGGGCACAAATTCGACTTTGACAATCCCATCATTAAAGATCACTCACGAAACTAGACCAAAAGACTTCTCTTCTAAGCATACCACTCCGAACACGAACCCAACTCCATCAACGAACGCATCGAATTTCCGATAATCTACAAGAGCATGGCACTACTAACGATAACGTCATCGAATTCACAACGACAGCAAAATTACAACGTTCAATCGTCATCCGCATACTGAAGATGGCTTCAGAAGAAGCTGAAGCGTTTACACAAATATAATCATATATCACAAATATATGTCAGTGATAACAATATTTTATAAAGTAATTTACTAAAATGCCTAACTACAACACAAACATTCTCAAACAATATAGGAGTAAAGATGGAAATGTATGACGATAAACTAGAAGATAAGGATTAATGTGAGAATGAAAATGATTATCAAAATTTAGGATTCATATAAGTGATAATTGTGACGCAGGAAAAAATATTTATATTAATTAATATTGATTATAACATTTAATATTGTTAAATAAGTATTTTTACATTTCAGGAATTTAACACTAAAAGTGAACAGAATGGGCAAAAACCGGGATTGACAAAAGTTGAATTTGCTGCATTTTTTAAAAGTTTGTCGCAAAGAACAGATATCGAAGAAGCCGTAATGAAAAAGTATTCATCCAATGGAACATATCTTACCGCGCAAGAATTATTGGAATTTCTGAAAACATCGCAAGGCGTAAGAATAATGTTTTATTATACTTTTGCAAATAACCGTCCAATCAAATGTCTACATTAGTGTCACGTGCCAGTCTAATATTTTGCGATGTAGGACAACTACATATTGGATAGCAATTTTTAGACAGAAATTAATTAAAAAACTTTGACTTATCTTAAATATTATTATTGCCATGCAAACTTTCAAAGAATTAGAAATTAATTTATTATTATTATTTAATTAATTTTAGAATAAAATAAGTACATAACTGCGTCATTGTGTTCTTACATAATTCTGGTTATTCAGTTGTTTATATGACATAAGCCAACACGATGTTGGCATTTGCCAGCTTTGATGATGACATGATTCTACAGGTCGGAAGCTCAGCAATAAATTAAATTATTAAAAACGTGCTGTTGTAACAAATTTTCACTTTTATTACAATTCGTCACTATGCAAACATTCAAAGAATTGATAAACTTTGGACAGGTTGCACACAAGGTATTGAGGTATTCACTTGTCAATTGCAGAATTATTTACTCGGTGTAAAAACACTAGTTGTATTTGAATTTTAACATTAGCTTCAAGCTTCGGTCGCGTCCAATATTGAATTTTCTACTTAAATATTTTGGCGTATTAGACTTAGATGAATTCAATAGAATAAGTACCCGTATATTTTAACAATTCCATGACATGTAGTAAAAATAGGTACGCAGTGCGTACATGTGTCTACTGAATGCTCATAACTTCAAATTTCCTTGACTGCAAGTATACGCACGAAAGACAAAGAGCACACATAATTGTATAATTTTATTAGTAAGTAAACTGGAAAAACCCAACAAGAAATACTTACTGCAGTACCAGTACTTAATGTGTTTAATCATAAAACACGAGTGCTTTAAGAGTAACTGTAAATGTACTTATGTAAAATGTTCTTCTCAATACTTCTGGAATAGACGAGTTTCAGGGTGTTGCGCGCGCATCATTTTTCAAAAAACTGGCAAGCTCCACTCAAAGTAAACATACTGTTTAAAATAAACAAAGTGCAGATACAGTTTCGGGATATAAAACATTGTTATTCTGCTGTTGTTGGCTCGCTAGCAAGTCTGTTTGCCCTTGCTTACTTTGTGGAGAGCCCGCCAAGAGCCCACCAATTCCTTTCCAAAACGATGCGCACGCAACACCCTGAAACTCGTCTATTTCTATCAATAGCTGCTCTATAGTGAAGATCGATAGTAATTTTCACTCACCCAGGTTATTAATATAGTCATATAAATATCTAATTATTTGTATTAATAAAATGTCTGGCAAAATATTAATTGATTAAAAAATGTCGTGCACAGATATAAGAAATTGTATAACAATTCCATGACATGTAGTAAAAAGGATTGATAAGAATTATATTTAATGACATTTAAAGTTAATCCTGATGAGCAAAATAATGATGAGCAAAATCTAAGTAGATGATGCGTCAGGATGTTACGACGTCTTTTTGTGGAGATTAATTTAGATTAGGAAACACTGAAGTTGCAATTAAGCCAAAGCTCTTACGAGTAAATCGTGTCGGAAGAGAGAGATATATTTGAATTGCGATGTTATGAGAACACCGATGCATCGTTCAACGTGGAAAGAAATTTTCGATCATCTATTCCACGCAATTTTAGTAGTTTTTCAATATATTGACATTTTGATTGTTTTTATGTTTTTCATTTATGTATTTTATAATTAATGTTTTTTATAAGTAATCTAACTGTATCTTAGTTTCAACGGGAGGGGGTCCTTAAGCTGAGAAAATCGATCGGAAAGTTTATCATATGTAAATCAAGAAGAATTTGTATCCGATTTACAACACTTGTTTAAATTTGAATTTCTTTTGAATTTTTTATGAATTATTGCGATGAATTGGATAAAATAAAATAAAAAAAAATCATTCGGAATCTCATCATGTATATTGTTTTTCATAAGAGCCGAATGAGTCTTACATACAAGGTGGATAGTAAGTTAGTCATAATTACTAGATAAATAAATGTTTAGGGGGTTGTTGGTGGCATAGTGGTTAGCACATGTGCCTTTCACCTCTGCGAGCCGGGCTCAATTTCCGCTCTTAGCAGTTACCTGATTGAAAATTTCACCTTGGCTGCATGCGAGAAGAGTGCTTCCAGTTTGACTCTACCAAACTGGAGTAACTTGACCAATGAGGGATGGCCCTTACTGGACCTCTAGGGATAACAGTTTAGATATAACTGATAGAGTTATCCAGTATAAATAACTTTAGTTTAGTTTAGTTTAGTCTGGTCTGGTTTGGTTTGGTTTGGTTTGGTTTGGTTTGGTTTGGTTTGGTTTGATTTGGTTTGCTTTGGTTTGCTTTGGTTTGCTTTGGTTTGCTTTGGTTTGCTTTGGTTTGCTTTGATTTGGTTTGGTTTGGTTTAGTTTAGTTTATTTGTTTAAGACCGCCAGAACGTTTTCATGCTGTCACTGCAGTACATGCATCGAGTTGAGGTGACCAAGTTGTGAGGCAACTACTTGTAGTGGAAAGAACATCTGAGTAGAAATAATGAATCAATGGATATGATAATGGGCCCATTGAAGAGATATGTTTGAAATAATTACTATTCAAGTTTAGTTAACTGTTTCATTTTGTTCATTTTAAGATGACGAATGCAACTGAAGCAGACAGCGAACATATTGTGAAATCATATGAGTTAATCAACGAATGGAAATCCCAGAACTGTTTAAGTGTTGATGGTATGTTTATTACTGCATGTATAACTGATTCCATGCTGTTTATTTCAAACTTTAGAGTAAGTGTATTCTGCTACTTCGAAAAATTATATTTAATTAAACACATGTGAAAATGTGAAATCTTTTTACATGTAAAGATAGCAATTAATTCAATGATCCTTAATGGGCAGCAAGTTTTTCTGTATTTTTTTATTTTTTTCTTATTCTCTTTCAAATTTAGATTGTTTATGTTAATGTTTATACACCACTTTCATAATAGCGATTAGTTTGAATATTTTTTGCATCTTAATAAGCCTTTCTGGCCTCGTTTGTGTGTCTGCAATACAAAAATCCTTGCTTCACAACGAGGCCAGAAAGTCTTTAATCTTTAATCTTTAATCTTTAAACTTATTTTGACACGGTGGCCTTTCAGTTTCCTGATTTTAAAAGGGCCGTGTTTATAAAATACAATAATAAATACAAATGAATTCTAATAACAATTATTAACTAATTACTAACTAACTAACTAACTAAGATATACTAAATCTGCTAATATAATAATATACAATAAAAGTAAAATACGTCTTGTAGATGTGTATGAGATAATTACATCATTAAAATTATTGAGGTTCTTCTCTATTGTTCATTATAGTATTTGTTAATTAATGTTTTGAATGATTGAATTGATAAATCAGAGCTCTCGATAATTTCAATCGGTAGTTTATTCCACGACGTAGCTGCGCGATAGGAGAAGCTGGTTTTTAAGAAGTTTGTTTTTGGTTTTTCTAAATAGAGTTTTCGATCATTGCTTCTTAAATTGTATGTATTATTATGACTAGTAACGAACAAGTTTGATAAATAATTTGGTGTCATATTTTGTAAGGCCTTGAATGTCATTAAATCTTCTCGTTTTTGTAGAATAGTTTTAATTGGTTCCCATTTTAGTTTTTGGTAAATATCATTTGATCTGACTTCATAAGTCGAACCCGTTATCGCTCGAGCAGCTCGTTTTTTGCAATTTATATAATTTGTCAATATTTGTACAATTGCCATCATTCCATACGGTCGAGCAACATGTAAAGTGGGGTAGAACAGGCGATTTATACATTTTTAGTAGTGTATCTTCAGGTACAAAATTTTTTGCTCTTCTTGAAAGAGCGATAGCTTTAGAAATTTTTTTGCATTGAATATCACTATGTTCTCTCCACTTTAGCTGTTCGTCAATAGTCACTCCTAAAGTTTTTTTATGTCTCATTTAGATGCACATAAAAGAATATTTAAAGTAAAGGCCTTTATGAAAGTGGTCTGGCCTGTGTAGCTGGTATTAGGGGGTTTGGGTGCGGGTGGTAGGCGGGCAACGGGAAATACCGCCTGCCCAAAAACCATGTGTTTTTGAATTCCGCCCACCAAATATGTTTGTTTAAGAGAACCAATCAGAACGTGAGCCAATAATAGCGATGTCAATGTTTTGACAACGTTCCAAATGTGATTTATGAAACCCGTGAAGCGTGGAAGAATAGCGAACCTAAGAATAGCAAGACCTAACACTAATTTGCCCTCAATCAAAATCAATATTCTGACCAATCAGAATTCTCCGTTACCCAGCGGACGTCACGGACAATTCAAAAACACATGGTTTTTGGGCAGGCTGCATTTCCCGTTGCCCGCCCCGAACCCCCTAATACCGCTAGCTACGCAGGCTAATTGGAGCCGAAATCTTTCAAATATAATTAAACTGTTTAAGCTGAGAAAATTGATCAGAAAGTTTTTGTAAATCAGGACGAATTTGTATTCGATTTACAACACCTGATTAAACATTCATTTCTTTTGAACTTTAATTATGGATCTTGTAAATTTACACAAAGGCAACGTTGATCTGCTTTCTTTCAAAATATCTTTTTTCTATTTTCTAGGTTTTGCTGCTTATCTTTTGTCAAAAGAAGGAAATTTATTTAATCCACTTCATGACACGTGTTACCAGGATTTAAATCAACCGCTGTCCCAGTACTTTATATCGTCGTCTCACAATACGTAAGTCTTGAAAAATCGGTCGTCACTAAAAAAAAAATGGTTTCGGCTAAAAAGGAATGACTCAAAAGGACCCATCCAGTCCTTTCGTGGCTTTTCCAAAATATGTCGTCAAATATGTTTTTCCAAAAAGTTAGGAGGTATACCAGATTTCTGTTAGGGTTAGGTTTATGTTGTGCTTAGGGTATCGAAAAGATTGCTAAAACCTCGAGACTCACTGAAACTTGACAAATTTGTAAAAACATATTTGATGACATATTTTGGAAAAGCCGCGAAAGGACTGGACGGATCCTTTTGAGTGATCTCTTTTAACCTCGACACACTAAAAGGATGACTCGAAAGAATCGTCCCAGTCTTTCCGCGATCTTTTCAAATTATGTCGTCAAATATGTTTTTCTAAAAAGCTAGGCGTAAACCAGATTTCTGATTAGGGTTAGGGGTTTTTTGTGGTTAGGGTATCCAGAAAATTGCTGAAATCGTGAGACATACTGAAACTTGACAAATGGAAAAACATATTTAACGACATTTTGGAAAACAAATCGAAATAGTAAGGTTTGAGTACTGTTGAAATTATTGAACGTAGTTTTCTAGCATTTCGAGCGAAGGCCCTTCGTCAGAGAGAAACGTAAAGAGTGTAAACAAACAACGAGCTTATATGAGAAAGATAATCATGTGACCAAGAATTAGCCAATCAGATTAAAATAACAATAACAAATAATGAGATGCGAAAAAATTAGCCAATTAGAGCAAAATAACAATAACAAATCTATAATGAATGCGAAAGACATTTGCTATTCATACCATCGATGAGCAAGCAAAAGGAGGGGGTGCAAAAGGGATGAGTGAGAGTAAAAAATAGATAAATTAATAAAGTGAAAACACTGCTTATGTCCACCCTTGCTAAACAAAAACAGCATCTTCAGAAGTGTTAAATAAAAGAAAAAATAGATGAATTGAGTGAAAATAAATAAATGAAAAGCCGTGGAAAGACGCGTCAGCACGTTCAGATTAACCGGGGGAGAATATATAGAGGATATTACATGGCCGTGCGGAGATACGAATTTTATTTTCACTTTTTCGCAACAAAAGAAAACCTGGTATTTTATCGATATCTGTATAACTAGAAGTTTTTATCAAAAGTGAAGTGCTGCGAGTTGCTACCATTTACTATTTAGTAGTAAAATACTTGTTATCGTCCGAAGCATTTTCAATTAAAGAGCTTAAGCATGCGACGTTTTCCTCAACATGGACGTCATGTGTATAAAATCGAGCCATTAAAGAGTGATGGCGTCAGCACTCTTGCTTGAAGTGAAGAACGGCAATCTATGCAGTTTTAGGTTGTTGATTTGCAGCAATAACGGCTGTTGCCATCTTTAATGGCTCAATTTTGTACGCGTGACGTGAGTATTGAACAATAACGTCGACAATGGTGTGGAATGTCATATAAAAATTAATGAACAAAGACTCGTATAAATACACTGTCTGCCCTTGAAATGTCGCTAAGCCTTTTGTGGCCTTGATATATACTTCCAGCAACAAATAGAGTTGTGTTTGATATAATAGTATAGTAGAAAAATACACTTATTTCTCTTTAATAAATCAATATATTCCAGCGCCACACTTGCCAAGAAACGTCCTCGAGGAAGAAAGACAACGTGTTGTAGCGTAGCGCACAATTTAATAATGCCTGCCGCTGATCGGTAGACATTGCGTATACCGAAGATCATCGCCCACGAAATCCTAAGAATCGAGTTTGTTGAACATATAAACTCGGCCCAGACCTCGTCAAGATTAGTGAGCTGCTCGCCTTACGGCTCGCAGCAATAATAAGTACTCTGTGCCGGGGGAGTTGGAAAAGCCGGTTCGTTAATTTTCACTGTTTAACAACAAATATAGTCAAAAGATGGCAAGTGCACAACATTTAAATTTTCTTAAAATAACCCTTTTTGTCTGTTTTCAATCTATGAAAGCTTATGAACTTTAGTGGCGACCATCTTAGGTAGTGGTCACGTCATCATACAGCTGGTACGCTAAATTCGGCCCCATGTTCCATCTAGTTTTATTGAGATGAATGGAGTCATGCCTTTTAGTGACGTCCATCGAAATCTTATCCAGTGTATGACGTTTTTTCTTATTTCAGCGCATTGTTTCTTATTTGATTAAATAGGTATTTGGAAGGTGATCAAATTAATGGCAAGGCGTCCATGGAAGCTTACATAAACGCTTTAAAGATGGGTTGTCGTTGCGTGGAAAGTAAGTCTTTTAATGTTTATCTGTATACCTCATTACTCGGCTACTGTCTGTGGTAGGCCGAGTCTAGGTTTTTGTATCTACTGCGCATGCGCTAGTAGATACATTGCTGTCGTGTGTGTAAGTTAAGTTAACAAAAGAATGCCTTCGGAACCAATCAAAACACAGAATTAAACGATTGACTGCCGACAAACCGCCGAAGCCAAAATTGTAAACCAAGTACTTCATGTAAGTCAAGCTATGGTAGCATGGAGTGAGATTATTCAAGTTGCGAGGAGTGAGATATTTATTTCAAGAATAGAAGTTTTTACAAGCTTAGTAAGTATTTTAAGTATGAATCGTTGTCAATTTTTAAATGTGATGTGCTATAGACGTTGTTAGAATGATGATAAGTTTTTGAAAGCCTCTTAATAGTCATGGACAAGACGAAGGCAATTTATATTAGCTGTCTGATCGAGCTTTGTAAACTGACAAGGCTGTGCATTGCTGAACAGAAATGAAATTTTCTTCTAAGAAAACAAAACTAGCTTCATGATCAAGCAACAATGTGCAAAACCTGTGCAAAGGCTATGTTGAGAGTGTGAAACGGCAAGTCTTTATATTTATAATGGGGTAATCAAATTGTATGCTGCAGTTGTCAATGTCATGCAAAAATGTATGTCATGAATGCCAAACACTTTAATATTCTACCTTTTACTGCATGCATGCATAATTATACAGTATATGTCTACTCTTGAAGAACAATTAATCGTTCACAACTTCATTATTTCTAAACTTTACAGCAGTCATATTTCAGCTTGTTATCTCAAACGATTTTCCTTTACCTACCAACTGGATTGCAATATTATTTGACAAATTGTTGTAACAAAGTTATTTAAATACTTAATTAGTCAAATGTTGTGAGTTGTTATAGATGTACTGTATTAAAATTTGATTGGCCTACTAACCATACTTTATTACCATAGGTTTTAAATAGTACCATAGCTTTAATAGTAAAGCTGTTATCAGTTATCAGTTATCACACTGCCTCTCACCACGACGACCGAAGTAAAGCCCAATTTGATTGAGTTAGTATTTGAATGGGTGACCATGCACATAGCTGCATGGGCTTAGGACTCATGCTGCTCAGCCTCCTGTGCTTTGATGGCTTTACTCTGAGTTCCTTTCTTAAGGTAAAAACACAGCATGGATAGCATCGACAATTTTGATAACAATATTGTTCAGCTCTGAATACAAGATCACTACAAGTACATACAGTAATTACAACATTGTTTTTACCATAGTAGCTATAGGCATGATTGAACGCAGTAGATACACGCATGTCTGGACATGAGTAGTATAGAACATGAGGGTACCGGCGCACTTTTTTTTTTCCCAACAAAGACAGCCCCCAGATGATCAGATTTAGCAAGGATGGTTGTTTGAAACGGTAAGCTTTTTTAAAAAATTTTTTAAGTATAAGAAAAAGGGACGAAAAGAGACCAAAACCAAAAAAAATAAATTCGGAATTCATCAAGAAAGGATGTTTGAAAGGGGAAAATAATTTTCGCGCCTCCCAAAACCCATTTTCGTCTGCTTATACTTTAAAAAGTGGAAAAAAACGGCCCACCCCTTTCGGACGCTTTTGTTGGATTTGATATGAAACACCTCAAAGCGATCAGGGTTGTTGTTTTAACACACATTTCACTTACTCCCCGATTTCTGTTCAGATACTTTTGTCTTGTGTTGGTACACATGTTTTCCCACAGTTACACCACCAGATAGCAGTCCGAGGCATGGTATATATGGTGTGATCATGGCTACAACTTTACCAACGTCACTCTTTAACAGTTTGTCTTTTTGTAATCATGACAATTTTAATATGGAGGGAATTGAACTTAAACCATTAGACCTAAATCATGACTTAGACCCAAATCCTGAAAATGGTCAGGAGGAAACAGATTTTGGGGGTGCTGACGCTCCGGAAGACTTTTCAGAGCGTAATAGTGTTGGATTTGGTCACTCTATTGATGACCCCACTGTAAATAATGTGTCAGAAGACAGAACTGAGAGGATAGGGAGAGGGGTCACATATAAGGACTGTAAGAAATTTTTTACAGAGATACTAGGGCTAGAACCACAATGCACGGATCCACTGTTTATTAAATATATAGTTTATAATAATATAATAGGTATATCCGAAGAGTCTGATAAGTCTGGTTTGGTAGTGGGTTATTCTGTGGAATATCTGGGAGGTGAGTTTAGAACAGTTGGACTGGCTTTAACTGAGGGGGAAAATGATCTACTAAGGGATGGCATTAGAACTGAATATGATCAGTGGACTAAGATCAACCTGGATAGAAAACTGAAAAAAGCTGGAATTGTGACTGCTATTGGTTTGGGGATGATTGCATTAGTAACTGGTCTGTCTGTGGGTCTAACCAGGAAGGGATCTGATATAGTTAATCAGGCTAAGAAATGGGAGAAGTTACATCCATCGGAGAGAAGAGACACGGTACCGTGGACAGAAATACAAACAGCTGGTGGTAAGGTAATTGTTTTCACTGGGGAGTATTTAATAGTGTTTATCATGGCGGCTGGATTATTTTCCTATCGTTACACTAAGAGAGAGTGATCTACAAACATAAGTGGGTAAAAATATATACCTTACCGGCTACAGTTGGCCTTTGTTAGTTGTGATCGGTTTCTGTTGGGTATGATCAGCTTTTGTCAGCTACAATCAGCTTTTGCCAGCTGTAATCGGTTTCTGTTGACTATACAATCGCTTTTGCCAGCTGTAATCGGTTTCTGTTGACTACGATCGGTTTCTGTTGGCTACGATCGGTTTCTGTTGACTGCAATCGGTTTCTGTTGACTGCAATCGGCTTTTGCCGGCTACGATCGGTTTTCGTTGACTGCAATCGGCTTTTGCCGGCTACGATCGGTTTTTGTTGACTGCAATCGGCTTTTGCCGGCTACGATCGGTTTCCGACTGCTACAATCGGTTTCCGATGGGTACAGTCGGTTTCCGACTGCTACAATCGGTTCCCGATGGGTACAGTCGGTTTCCGATGGGTACAATCGGTTTCCGATGGGTACAGTCGGTTCCCGATGGGTACAATCGGTTTCCGACTGCTACAATCGGTTTCCGACTGCTACAATCGGTTTCCGACTGCTACAATCGGTTTCCGATGGTGAATATTTAAGGTTTTAACGCGACACGCTTTCTTATCGTTTGATGGAAGTCGACAAACAAATTTAGTTAGGTGTTCTGATGAGGCTTGATATCAGCCGGAACGACTCTACGGAATGATGCTTTTATGTCCATACGCGTAGGAGTTAATCCCGTCTCCCAGCAGGTATCTTTTGTCGTCAAAGCATGAGAGTGATATTTTATTTATTTCATAACTACCTAACTCATGGTTTACACTTCGAATTGTTTTCATTTTCTGAAACACTTGTTTCTTACCAAATAGTGTGTCTTTGTAGTTTTCATGTTCAATTTGTTTTTTAGTGACACTCTTTTTAATTCCCTTCGCGGTTTTGCCACCTGCTCCGTTGTCTTTTAAATACGAATATATACATTTTACTTCTGAGACCAACGAACTCAGCTATAGGAACGCCAGCCGCTTCGTCCTTCATTTTCCCAATGACTTTTTTGTTCGAATTGTTGTAGTAAGGTGAGCTTTCTGAATAGTCCGAGTTATCGAAAATATTTTTATTAGCCCAGAAGTCTTTGTAAACGTCTTCTGTTTTGATTTCATATGTCAGGCTGTCCGTATCTGTAAACAACAACTTAGCATCGTTTCCATATTTTTCTAATATATAGTTGTAATGGAAATCGTACATCAGTACCTTCGATAGATCTAGAATACACATACCGACATACGCCGGTCGGTTTAACGTAAGAACTTCTTTAATCTTATGAACGGCAACCAGGTTTTCGTTGAATATTTTGGCAGATACGAAGGTTGGTTTGGAAGCCAGCCTCAACAGCTTTTCTTCACACGTGACCAACCGGACGTCGACACGCTTTCTCAGGTTCTCCATTGTTTTACCGAAAACGCTGTTGTTCATCAGCTTGAAGAAGTCCTTTTCAAAGGCGTTTCTGGCAGCAGTTCTCTTTACCGTGTTGAAGTCGATGTACTGCTTCAGCCACTCCGATTGATTGAACAACAAAACCCGGTGAACTTTTTTCACCCTTATTCCAAGCCTGACGTACAGCTGTAGGTTTCTATAGTGGACAACATACCTTTCCTTCCCCATCAGGTTGGTTACCAACTTACTCACACCACCAACACTGACACCGAACTTCCTCCTAATCTCAGAACAATACTTCGACAACATATCTTCCCGTATTTCCATCTTCTCAGGGGCTAATGGGTAGTCGTTGTGTAGATCGTGGAGTTCGGGAGGATACTCAAGATCAACCTCAAGTATCATCCCAGTCCGACTGTCATTTTCCGGAAGTTCCCAGGCCAGGTTTCTCAGCTTACCCTCACTCATCCACTTAAATCCACCAGTCGGAAGGCACTGACTCATGGCCCAGCCATACAAGTTGTTAGCGTCCAGATACATTATGTACTTCACAGCCTCGTCCTCACTATACCCCTTCATATATGGGTTGTTGGCTTTCCCATATCTGTTGGCTATGTAACTGACACCACCTCTCAATCCTTTCTCAATGAACTGGAACATGTCGATGTCAGTCATCAGCTCCAGCTCAATCCCAGTCATCTTCAGCATAGCGTCCCATGCCAACCCAGGTGAAGTGAAGTAGTGACAGGGGTCCAGCTTATAGTACTGAACACAGGTCTTCCTAAAGTTCTCAAAGACGTCAGCTAACAGCAACACATCTGATTTTAGATACACGTCATGGTAGTCCCCCATTGTACTCATTCCAAACGACTCCCAGACCTTCAAAGCGTGTTGGTAATCGGTGTCTGATATTTCCTCATCATTCAACACGCTATAAAACTCACTCTTTGGTGGTAACCCCGTTTCCTCAAACCGACTGAAGTTGTCCATGTAGTCATAGGGGTAAACACCCTTCGTCCTCATCAGGTCCGACCGGGGACCAAATTCTTCGGCTGTGTATCTAAAGGCGTCCCCTGGGAGATTTCCCACCAATTTCTCCAATGAACTACTCATGAACTGAAAACTGTCCAGAAACACAAGGTTCTTACCTAACATGAAGGCCATGTACTTTTCCATATTATTCGGAATAACGTTAATCTCCTGTCCGAACTTCCCAATCTCCCCCATGATGAGATGACTATCATAACCCCTAAGGTTGTGTAAGATGACTGGTATTTTATCAGTCATTCTATGATTTCTGTTACAAAGCTGGTGGGCAGATCCCCGATATCTTCCCGTCACATGACAATGGTCCCGGACCTTAACGTCTTCTGCTACATACTCTCGCCCACAGATGTGACACTTTATAGCGTCTCTGAAGTCCGCCCTGTCGGAATCAGTCAGAATCATATCCTGGTTGAAGTGCTCTTTCCGGATACCCTTACAATACTCCACTTCTTCCAACATCTTTCCGATAAACTTGTTGACAGCACCAGGGCCTCTATACACCTGAACGGGCTTACTATACCTATCGTCATAACAACAGACAACCTTATACCCATAACCACAATCAGTATGTTTTTGGTACCTCTCCATGTATGGTTTTTTCTCTTTCTCCTCTCGGTCTGACTCCGGCACCTCCGGTCTGTCGACCTTTTCCGTGATCGCCTCGAAGTCGGAATACACAACAAACGGAACGTTTAACTGTTTGTGGAAATTACTATACCTCAACACGTTTTTACCGGGGTCAGGCATCCTAACAGCCTGTTTACCATTCACACTGATACACACAACCTTATGCCTATCCAAAACCTCCGTTGAACTGAAACATTGGAGGCAGTAAACACAGAAGTGTTTTCTCCTCCTATGTTTTGTTTTGTTGTACATAAACCTATCAAAGTCCTTGATGAGGACGTAATGTTTGTTGTTTTCGTTGGTTATAATCAGGAGGTTCATGAGGTCGGTGAACCGTTCCTCTGATACGTAAACCGGAAAGGTTAGCCCGTTTTCATAACCAAAGACGTTGATACGTATCTCATTCTGTTTCTCCACCCGGTTGTACTGTTTTTGAGTCACAGGGAAGCTGATTCCACTGTAATCCAAGTCGTTAACATGGTCCCGGTACTTTGTGACCCTTTGTGGGTCTTTTGGGACAGGAAACTTATGAGCCAGATGGCACCACATAAAACACCTGTCATCATTATTCTTAACGTTGATTAGCCCCTTCCGACTATTCCTCAGCTCTTTAGGGAGGTCGACATAACTGGAGCCTTCCAGTGGACTGTACACAGTCAGATTAACGTAGTGACCGTCGATTGACTCCACTGTCCAGCCAGATCCCTCGCTTATCCACCGGGCTATTCTAGCCACCACCTCCTCATTCGCGGTGTCAACGTCCTGACCGATCTCATCACCGTTGATTATAGTCCTGATGTGGCTGTTAAAGTGAGCCGTCTTATAAGTTGTTCCGCCGGACACCTCCTTCTCAAGCGTTACAACCAGCGTTTCAGCGAACTTCAACCCCCTCATCTCAGCCAGCTCCCGACGTAGCAGCCGTACCACATCATTCGTGAGGGCGTTTACCTGTTCCAGTGGGTGTTGGGACACAACAGCACAGCTGAACGACTTAGTCTTAGCCCTCAGGGCTCTGTCTAACTGATTTATGTCATAACCGATTAGTCTCTCATAGAGACGAGGGTCTATATCATCGGGATAGTCAAACATGTCAGGGTCTAAGTCGTCGTCCTGGTGGATCATAACATCTGGATCGCTCATCGTTATAACAGGGGTGATCACATTCCGTTAGGTGTCGCTCCAACCACTCGGTGCAGAACCTGTCCGGGGTACGATCCCAGCCAAGCTCCTTATAAACAATTCCGAACAGATTGTTATCAAACAAGTCCTTCGTTTTCCCCTCCCTAAGATCCTTCATACCACCCAGTAACCCAATCCCTCTCCTTGAGCACAATCTGATGATGTAATAATTGTATCTGGACACATTACGACCTCGTATCAGACCCTTACTTCTCATCACCCGAAGAACCTCGGAAAAGTCGGATAAGACAACGTCAACGGCTGTGTCCCTGACAACTCTGGTGAGTCTCTTCCTCATCCAACTATTTCTCGAATGCTCACTTCTACGACCGGCCGCCCGGTATCTCCCGACAACATATCCATACTCCGTGTCACCACATCCTGGACAGGAATACATCTCAGTGCTCACCTTCACACGGAATCTGGAACAATCCTCACACCACAACTTCGTACTACGTCTGGGTGGATCCCAAGCCGAGGCTACTAACTCAATCCCCATCTGCTTACAGACCCATTCAACGCTTGAAGACGGTAAATCCCTCAGCCCTTTCGGTAAGTCCGACCAGGAAACAGACATTATAACTAAACCCTAACAAATCCCCTTAACCCCTACAAAACAAACCTAGACATCAGATACCCACCAACCAGACCAACAGACCCAATAAACAGGGTCTGATACTCTTTCATTTCACTCGATGGTTTGTAATAGTCAGACAGCTCAGGCTTTGGTTGGAACGACCCAACGACCTCAGCCTGTCTCAATCTATCCTTCAGCAGATCCAGGGCGTGATTCGTTGTGTTGATGTCAGCGTTGGCGTCAGACAGTTCCTGTCTTAACCTCTGTATCCTATCCTTCTTACCCACCTCGTTCTCATACCATTTCTCCTTTGCCCTAGCCAGCTGCTCAAGGGCGTGGTTGTGTCTCTTAATCTCAGCTTCATACCCGGTGTGATTTAACTTTGAGAACATGAATCCAGCGCCAGCGAAGGCCAAGGCGTTAAACAGTCCACCAGCAACAACACTAGCCATAAATATAAACTAATGGATGTTTGGTCGGATTAGTCCGTTAGAGATTAGGAATTTTTTGATTGTTTCATAAGTTATATGGACGCTGTAGGAGAATGGGATCCTGAGTAGGGGATAACCATGTGATCTAGCGTAGTCGTTTTTCATTTTGTCATGTTGTTTCAGTTTATCAAAGCGTTTCTCAGCCTCTTCCTCGGTAATACTCCCCCACCGGGTGGGTATGAAATGTTGTTCGCCGTCGTGCTCAATCAGTAGGAAACCACAGCTTGTAGGTATCGCGAAGTCGTATCTTAGTAGACCACCTCCCAACCCGGTTAACCCATCGAAAGTCTTTTCCCTAATGTACCCAACTGTACAACCACGTAAGATGTCCTCAATGTCTCTTTCTCCCTTAGACCCACGACTTTTCGTAGTGGTAACAACTTTTGTTTCTGTCTTTGTGTATGTTTTAGTTCCGGCTTTTGTTTCGGTCTTTGTGTATGTTGTGACGGATTCACATACTTCATCTACTCCATGTACTTTCCCACGGTGTTTTCTCATATCATTCCCCCTCGTGAACGTCCTCCCACAGTCCTCACACCTGTAATTTTTCTCCCTGTTGTGAATTTGTCTGACATGCTGGGTAAGATTTCCCTTTGAACTAAATTTTTTCCCACAGATCTTACAATTCATTTAACTTCTGGTCCCAACTTTTCCCTAACCCCTCTGAGTCAATTCGACTGAGAAAAAAACATCTACTTTGTTTTGAACGGATCAACCGGTAAATACCCCTTCGACTGGGCATATTTAATCCCAACTGTACTAATTCCAACGGCTAGAGCCAGCCTGACGGTACCCTTCACAGACTCAGGAGTACCCAAAGGTTCCCTCAGGACCTTTCTCGAAGCCATGGAGACTGCCACAGCTCCGCTTGTGATCAGGATGGCGTCGTAGAGCTCGTTCATCAGTTCTTTTCGGTCGGTGGTTGACATTATACTAACACATATTTCATTCGTCGAAGGTGTCTAAGACCGGGGAAGTCCGAATGGGGTTCTGTGGCTCGACAGTTCCTTCCATTACCTTCTCCTCATCAATGGTTTTCAGCCTCTGAACCTCCCTTCTCTCCTGCCTCATAGTGTAATAAAGTGAGGCCCCACCGATAACCAACCCAACGGTTCCGATTAGATATCCGTAATAAGCTGACCGACCACCAACCCCAGGACCAATCTCAGCCGCCAACCGCTCTCTGGCTTTTCTCTCCTTGGCTGTCTTTGATATCTGAGCCAGCCGTTTACCAGCCTCCACCCGTTTTGGGTCCTTAACTTTCTCCGTCTTGACCGCTGATGTTATCTTAGGGACTTCCGGGTTTTTTTCAGACTCGTCAGCCATCTATATACACTAATCTATGTTTCATCTGTGAGGTCATCTGTAGGAATCTCTGAGGTCGTCTCTAAGGAATCTGTGAGACCATCTGTAGGAATCTCTGAGGCTGTTTGTGGGAAGTCTGTGAGGTCATCTGTAGGGGTTTTTAAGACCGTCGGCCAGACAACAACAGACTCAGTCACGTAGTACTCTCCCCTACGGTTTTTCCTAACACAATGTCTCATCACCCCGATAGCTCTTCTTAGGGCGTGGAAGATAATCAGTATGGGTCGTCTAAGTCTCTTTGGAATCTTCATATAAAATACGGGAGGTCTAGGATCATACCGTATACCTGGGGTATAATGACCAACCCAAAGCTCGGTGCTCGGCTGATCACCCTCGACGGAAACATCGGTGTTGGAAAGACAACGTTCGCTATACCATTCGCTGTAAGAAATGGTTATTACCTTGCCGAGGAGCCAGTTGACGACAATCCATACCTCGGAAGGTTTTACGCCGACCCTAAGACCTGGGCGTATGAAATGGAGACCTGGTTCCTCGGTGAGAGAATAAGCGTCTACCTAGAGGCTCTGGAGTTAATCAACGAAGGGAGGAATGTGATCGTAGAGAGGACACATCACAGCTGTATGGTTTTTACTAAAAACTGTTGGCGTAATGGGTGGATAACCGACAAACAGTTTTCTGAGTATTCCCAGGTCTTCCACTCACTAAACAATCTTCTCCCAACCCCTGATGCCCTACTATTCCTAAAAGCCTCAGTTGATACCTGTTACGACCGAATGCTCAGGAGAGGTCGGAAATGTGAAGCCGGTGTGACTAAGGACTATCTCAGGTGTATAGAGAGGCATATGAGGGAGATGACTGAGGACATAGCCCTTAAGGGAACTAAGGTGATTTCCCTAGATTGGGAAGACTTCGGTCCGGATGAATCGGAGGTAGTCAATACCCTCAGTGGGATCCCTAGCGGATTTCACGGTTGGATGGCTCGTGTGAACGGTCGGGACGTCTACATACCAGAGATCGTCAGAACCGTTAGCCAGGCCCGACATGCTCAGCTGAGTCATAAGTCCTATGGTACCGTGTGATCATACTGTCGAAATGTGGACAGACCTCAGTCACAATGTCGTCGAGTACACGGACATCGGATAGGAAGACAGTCTCATCGTAGGAAACCCCCCGTAGGAAGCTTCTGATTTGTGTCAGAACCTTGTGGTAGCTGACGTGAGCAAATTCACAGTTCTCCAGTCTGCCAGGCATTCCCGACTTGGTCATATATCCCTGAATCAGAACACCAGGACCGGCTATGGTTCCGAGAATCAGTGGGTTAGCTGTAACACCACCGGCTATTCCCCCAACCACAGTCAACCCAATAGAGACCGTCTCGAGGATCATCTTCAGTCTCTTCAGTCGGGTGTGTTTCCACTTGTAACAAGTCGCTAACCTATGATAATACGAATAGAGTCGGGTTAGTTTGTCCACTTCAGCCGACTGGAGGTTTTTACCAATGTGGTTGAAGCTGACGACGCTTTTTCTCTTTTTCCCCATTCTAATTACAGGTCATATTCAACCATAACCTCCTTACAAATCTTCTCAATCTCAGGATCCCCCAGACGGCCCTCCACGATCCTCATACCGTAAAAGTTAATGTCTGAATAATACTTCCCAAGACGGTTTAGCCCAAACACATTCAGATAAGGTGTCCCTATTTGTCCGATGTTACTCATGAAAAATGAGTCCCTCAGCATTTCACCATTTATCCTGACGTGTGACACTCTAAGCCCGGATAACCAGTGGGCAGATATCGGAACCTTCTTCCCAATGAACTTCGCTGGGATCGTACACTCGTAAAACTTAGCCGATGACGACCCTTCCACAAGCAGTTTGTCACTTACTCCAGCCTTAAACCCAAAGCTTTTACCAGGACCGCTTTTACCATTATTGGTAACAATCATTTCCCACTCATTCAACTTATCCTTAGGTCTCACACTGTTCCTCTTTACCACAGCGAAAACTGAGACGTCGACGAACATGAGTCTGGGTATGCTAACGTGGAAGACTGTTCTTATCGTCATCTCAGGGTGAATGAAGTGGTGGTCGCCGGCAGTGTTTAGCTGTGGGTTGACACCTGGGGGTCTCCAAAACATGGCTGAGTGGACCCCACCGTTTTTGTCTTCTATGTAATCAATAAAGGGGGGAGTTTGGAGATCACGTTTTTACTGGCTCTGGTTACGTTTAGGTCGAAAATGACTCTGTGGTTGTGGGTTTCCGTGTAAGCTTTTAGCTTATTGTTGAGCTGCTTTAGATCACTGCTGAGTTGCTTAGTGATCTGACTAGGGGCTCCTTTTTCCGGTTTGCTGTAACCATAAAACAGACTCATATACTATAGGACGTATTTACTAAACAGATACCCAGACACAGCTGTTAGGACCAGTAGGATTCCCAACTCATTGTCTGGCTTTGGTTGTCTGTCAGGTGTATGGACGGTTGGTTTGCCTGGTGTATGGACGGTTGGTTTGTCAGGTGTATGGACGGTTGGTCTGTCAGGTGTGTGGACAGCTGGTTTGTCGGCTTGTCCGTCACTGCCGTCTAGTGTTTCCAGGTGTGGACCGTTTTCTTGGTGTGTCTTTGGTGGTTGTTTGTGAACACCCTGATAGTTAACTTCAGAATTAATACCAAACCTCATCACCTCCGACGCACGTCTGAGTAAGTTGTTGTACCCTATGATTTTTTCCTTCAGTATCGTCAGTGAACCCGGCACTAACCACGTGTCAGCGCTAATGGCTAGGTTCTGGGTGACGTTAGTATCTGATATTGCCCTGTTCATATTCAAAATCCAGGTACTGACGCTGTAGTTAACTACGGCATCCTCTACAAGGACTCTGAATTCCTGCTGTGTTTCGAGACTGCCAGCACCTTTGTTAACAATGCTGACTCTTGTTTTGGCCTGTGAGCCGAGAACGGCGTAGACATAAGCCTCGATGGACTCATTCAGATACTGCAGACCTACCCTGGTAAAACCATTTGTCCGTAAGGGGATGAACCTTCTGTAGTGTGTCTTATAGTCGCTATTGAGACGCCACATCCACTCACGGAACGAACGGTTGTGTTTGTAACCAGAGTGAGGATTAATCAGGAACTTTTTTTCTCTAGGTATGTTCGCCATGTTGTCAATCACATCGTGCCCAACGTTAAACTCTCTCATTAGGTCACTCCTCTTTTCCGTTGTGAGACGTCTTAGTATACGCCGCGTGGTAAAATAGAGGTGAAAACACATGATAGAGGAAACCACTGGATATACGTCTTCTGAGAATTTTAGGTGTTCTACTCCAACGCCACAGCAGTATGAGCTGAGGTAGACAGCGGTTATAAGTTGGTAATAAGGTTCATTATCATTCCACCATTTCGCGATGTCCGTCCGGTTCCCTGGATTCAGGACTGGTAACTTTGCCATGAAGAAGTCCTGACCGTTAACGTAGATCTTGAAATTGTTAAGGTCGTAGTCTATGGCGTTGTCTGATAGGTATGTGAACTTCGAGAGGTCGTATTTCCCCTCAATGTCCTTCTCCCAGTGCCGTTTACCCTGAATCTTCTGTACCGTACCACCACCAAGCCATATCTTCGGAAATCTGGGCGGTGGTTTATTTATTGTTAAATACTTGGTGTAGTTCTTATTGTTCTTAAACTCCGCGTCACCAGTGTAGATGTACAGTATGAGTCACCGACAGGTCCGAAGAACACACCAGGTTTTGACTGACCGAAGACTGAATCAGTTATGAACTTAGTTCTATCGGCGTATGGCAGGGGCGGATCTAGGAATTTTGATACCTTAGTCAAATTTGCGTTGGGTCCACATCTAGGGGGGTCCGGGGGCATGCCCCCCCGGAAAATTTTTGAAATTTGGACCTCTGAAATGGCATTTCCCGCATTCTGACAGCACTTTTGAGCAAAATTTTAAGTGTTTTAAAACATGTTTTTAATGGGATATTTTATCATTTTCAAGAAAGGTTTTGTCCAAATTGAACTTTGATATTTTAAGACTGAGTTTTTTCAGAAATGGGGGTGGGGAAATCCAATAAACATTAGAAAGATATGTGGTCACATGCTAGTATAAAAAAGTTCGCTGTTTCGCCCTATGTCAGAGCTCATCAGCATGCCTAGGAAACACCAGTAACACATTGTTGCAGTCAGTGAATCCGACATGGACAGCGGCCCAACCAACACACAAGTGAAGGTCTGGCTGGGGTTTGAAATCAGAGTTTTCCTTCTCCTAGGTGGGCTGCCTTCCAAGGCTGTTGAGCCCCACCTACCCAGAGCTGTCTGGTTTTCAGGCGCCAGATACCCGCCTTTTACACCTCAACCCAAGCAGACAATGTCTGGTTAGGAGAAGCTTTTGTTAATGACCATAATGGGACATTTCATGGACATAGAGCAGCTCAACTCTCTACATCATCCCAGTCATTCTAACCCCTATCTAATACACCACTACCCATCCCCCTACAGTACTAACCCATGTTACTGTGAGCTGTCTGGTTTTCAGGTGCCAGATACCCGCCTTTTATACCTCAACCCAAGCAGACAATGTCTGGTTAGGAGAAGCTTTTGTTAATGACCATAATGGGACATTTCATGGACATAGAGCAGCTCAACTCTCTACATCATCCCGGTCATTCCAAACCCCCATCTAATACACCACTACCCATCCCCCTACTAACCCATGTTACTATGAGCTGTCTGGTTTTCAGGCACCAGCAACCCAAGTTCAATTCCTGCCAGTGCAATTATCAGATTAAAATTTCACCCTAGCCACATGTCAGAAGAATCAGCTTATGCAGAAACGTCACATAGATATTAATTGCTTAGCTTTCAATCTGTTTCCCCAAACCTTATTACTTATATGTTTAAAAGTTATATGTTATTACTTATAATATATATGTTATTACTTATACAGTATGTTACTTAGTTAAACATTATTACTTATGTTTGATTACTTATTATATATGTTTGAAAGGTGGATAATGATAATACATGGAAAATTTGTTGAAACTGTTTACTCAGACCTTATATGTTTCAAAGTTTGAATGGCGGATAATGATAATACAGTACATGGGGATATGTGAAAACATAGCTTTCGACCTGCCAACTAGGTGTGAAAAAGTGAAATACACTGTAGTTTTACAACTTCAGTTCTAATCTTCGATTGCCAAAGGAAAATTTATTTATTACATCTTGAACATCAGGTTCAATTTCCTGATGAATTTGCATGAGTGCAAGGCCATTCAAGCGGGTTTCAACCATATTGCTCCTGTTATAGGTTTTTAACATACGTAAAGCTGAGATGGAACGTTCACACTGACAGGATGTTACAGGGAGAGTAGCTAAGATACGAAGAGCTATTTTGATGTTTTCAAATGCATCAAAATTTAAAGCCTTAAGCGTAGAAGCAGCACTGTCAGGTCGTGACCCCTGGTAAGTTTCCCAATATTTTTGCCACAGCTCCAATTCAGCATCCAATGCCAAGGCATTTGGAAGATCGTCTTCATAAAAATTGGTGAAGATTTTAAATTTTTCTTTCCAACTCTGATCATCTGAATTGGAGGTATTTAACAAAGAAATCATTTTGGAAGGTACAACACTGAAACCATAGTAAGCATTAACCTTACTGAAGTCAAATCTAGTTTTGAGATCAGAGTTCAGGTGGTCTATGAGTGGAACTGTAATAACCCTCTTATAGTATTCAGAGGCATTGGAGGCTGGGAGGTTACATCTGGTAGTCTGTCGGCTAGCAATTCTTGGCATTTTCTCTTCTATGTCAACTTCAGCAGCCAAAGCAACTGCTTGGCTGTACCAGGTGTCATGGTAAAAATTAATTTGATCTCGCACTCTAATTCCTAAACCTTTTAGTGCATCAATCAAATGCATGCCATCCATGACATCATTGACTTTAGACTGTAGCAACTGACTTACAGGTAGAGTCAAGTCCAAAATATTCCTGCTAATAACAAGAGCAACAATAAATTGAAAAGAAGAAATTAGTGCTAAAAAAGATGTTGCTTTAGATGAAGTGGCTGGGTTACACACTCTCTCAGCATTTAAGCTCATTTCACTTAAAGTAAAAAAAATTGGGACAAACAATTCTTGGAACACATCCATTCCATCAACTCGCTCAATCCACCTTGTCTTACAAACATCTTTTAATTTCATTTTGTTTGAATCTGGGCAATATTTTAGAACATTTTTCTCAAGAAGCATTTGGCGTCCATCTGACAAGTTAAAAAAGTATGACAATTCCTTGATTTGAGTGAAGGCATTTCTTACTAGAGGAACAGAACAAGAATCACATATTGCTAAATTTAATCTATGACTATAACAATGAGTGTATATTGCTTTTGAGTTTAGACGTAATATGTGAGCTGAAAGACCATTGATGTGACCAGCAACAGCTCCAGCTCCATCATACCCTTGGCCTCTACAATCTTTAACATTTAAAGATAGATCAGTCAATGCATCCAAAATAAGTTTGGCAAGAGCTGCACCAGATAAACCCCATCTGCAGTGCAAAAATCTTACAAAATCTTCCCTTATGTTTCTATTGTCATCAACGAAACGCAAAACAAGAGACATTTGCTCTTTATTTGAAGAATCTGCTGCTTCATCTGCAATAATACTAAAAAATTTGTTTCTTTTAACTTCATCAACAATCTTTTCAGTAATAACCTGGCCACAACATTTGATTAAGTCATTTTGAGTGGTCTTGGAAATATAGGAAGCATTTTTTGGACAATTTTTTAAATGTTCTTCGATGACACTATCGCCCCCTCGAACCCTATAATGCAGAAGTTCAACAAAATGACCAACACCTCCTTGGGAGTAGGACCCAACCTCAGGATGATATCTAGAATCATCACGATGTCCTCGTAATGGCAAACCAAGATGACCACACAGCTTAATGGTATCAACAATTGGTACAAGCTTTTTCCGGTTTTCAAGAATTTGTTTCTTTGCATTCTCATCAACCATTACATCAATTGGTTGGATCTCACCCGATGCTTGACCAAGAAGTTTTGTAAATAAATTTGATGTGCTTTCATGCAATCCTGCTTTTGAAATAGCCTTCGACCCCAAACCAACATGGCGTCGAAAACAAGCACATGCATCATTCCAGTATGACATTGGCTCAGAAAATAATTTTCTAATTTTTGTATTTTTTACTGGATACCGATCCCCAAACAAGACACAAGGAAGACAAAATGCACCATCTAAGCTAGGCGAGTAACATAACCATGAGTAATCTTTGAACCATTTATAAAGAAAAGATCTACCATCAGTTCTTGGAAAAGAAAAAGACTTGTCAGGCTTAAAAACATTTTGGATGAGGTCTAATATCTGAGTATTGTCCATATTTTTGGCTTTTGCTCTGAAATATGCAACATCATATTCATGTCTTAAAATTAAAGTAGGCTTTGGTGTAAGAATGGATTTCTTCTTACTAGCACCTTGCTGCCCACTTGAACTTGTACTAGGTAAAATTACTTTATTACCAACTGTATTAGATTCTGCTTGAACAGTAGAAGCAGGCGAGAAAAAAGAAGAAATTTTAGGGGAGGCATCCTTACCAGTGCCCCTAACAGGAGCAACATTACAACTTCGCTTTAGAATTTGTGGAGCTGCCTGTGGTGCCTTCCTTTTCACCCTAGTTACCCCAAAGACAATAGGCACAAAATGGTTTGGTTTAAATACTTCACCAGCAGTGACTGCACCTTCAAAACTAAACAGTATATGTAGATCATCAGATGCAGTTGCCAAAGGAAGACGAGGGTTTACTTGTTGATTAAATAATAATTTAAACCGAAGTTCTCCACAGTCCGGATAGAACAAAGTAATATTTCTATTTGTAACTGAAGAGAGGCCAAGTATACAAAGAAAGCTTGCCCATTTTTTATTCTCACAGTTGGAAATGGCTTCCACCCTAACTAGGTTTTCTCCAGATAAACCAGAATCCAAGCTATCAAATGAAACGGACATAGGCAAAAGATTGTTTACACTACTACATACTTTCTCTTTGTGCTTTGCAAAGATAGAATGAAAAGATGGATGATTACAATAAAAGGTGGCATTTAAAAAAAGCTCAATTGATACCGTAACCCTCAGTGTTTCAACAAGGGAATTATCTCCTACCAATGCCAAGGACGCAGAGCTATAAAGACAATTCCCAGAAGCTTCAGACCTAAAATATTAAGATAACATAATTCCATCAGAAATCTTGAACTGAGGACGAATCTAAACTACTGCGGAAAGGCAATCTGTGACAAATAATACAAAAATTTGTAGTACTCTGGGCGAGTATCTAGAATTGAGACACTACTAAGACGTGTATATAATATACAGGAAGCTTTAGCGTTGGTTTATGAATATTAATAAAACCAGTGCATCATGTGTTCAGCTCAACGCAGATTATGCTAATATGAAAGGATATCTAATCAACAAAGAAAGGTAACATGACAGGCAGACTAAGTAACATCGATATTGAATCAATGTTGATGAACTACTGTATAGATAAGCTTACCTTAGAGCGACATATGGCTTGCTCTTGTCCGCCTTCACGTGCTGGGGTAAATAAGTCGTCTCAGCACCGATATCTCGGTATAATGTCTTCCCAATCTTGGGGAAATGCTCTCCGGCCGCCAATACTCGACAAGATTTCATTCTCGCAGACAAATCAACATACATTTGCCGCAAAAGGACAACATCGTTGCTTTTTAAAGCACACAACGCACGATCTAACAAGCTTGTAGAAGCCATGATCGAACAGAATGGACTATCCGACTGACCTTGCAGACCGCATTTTGCAGGCTTCCGGTACGGCATACTTTCGGCAAAGCAATCAACCAATCAGATTCAACGATTCGCCTCGTTTTAGCCAATCACAATGGCTAAATCGGCCTAAATCCTGCAAAAATCTAAACCAGTCAGCGCTCGCGATTTGGCTGTTTTGGACCAATGAGAATGGCTAAATCGGCCCAAATCCTGCAAAAATCTAAACCAGTCAGCGCTCGCGATTTGGCTGTTTTGGACCAATGAGAATGGCTAAATCGGCCTAAATCCTGCAAGAATCGGCCTAAATCCTGCAAAATCTAAACCACTCAGCGTTCGAGTTTTGGCTGTTTTGGACCAATGATTACGTAATGTTACTTCACTTCTAAGCATAAATATAATATAAAATACAATTTTCGCTTAACAATTTTCACGTTAGTCATCTGACTTATTTGACTAACGCTAAATCCGCCCCTGGGGGTATTTGGTGAAAAACTCTCTCAGGGTCTTATCCATATATCATAGGTTAGGTTATATGGACGCTGGGGTTGGGCTGGAACAGGAACTGAGAGATATATGGTATAATCCGAAAACAGGATATCAGTCAGCCGAACGATTGTACCAGAAGGCGGTGGGAGAAGGTCTTGATGTGAGTAGGAAGGCAGTGAGGGACTGGCTGAAAACACAAGACACATACACGAGGTATAGGCCGGTTGTGAGGAGGCATAAGTTCAGACAGACGTTCGTCAGCCACCTTGGTGAGCAGATACAGATGGACCTGGTTGATATGGGGAAGTATAAGAACCAGAATAAGGGGTATTAGTAGTAATACCCCCCCATCGAGGGA
Source organism: Corallium rubrum (assembly GCA_964035015.1). Taxonomy (NCBI): domain Eukaryota; kingdom Metazoa; phylum Cnidaria; class Anthozoa; order Scleralcyonacea; family Coralliidae; genus Corallium; species Corallium rubrum. Next base: position 400,337 of record OZ035998.1, read on the forward strand.
CCAAAGGGATGCCGCCTCATTAAATATTCAATTTTTAATGAGCTCTGTCAATATCCTCCTCAGGTTCCTTTGGGACCCTCTAACCTAATCTCATTATGCATACGTCATTAAATATTCAATTTTTAATTATTCATTCTCATGCTCCTTTGCGACCCTCTAACCCTAATCTCATTACGTCATTATGTCTCGTGCTCCTATATGACCCCCTAACCCTAATCTCACTCAACCCCCCGTTATTCACTACGTCATATTCACCTTATTATTTATTCATTCTCAGACTCCTTTAGGATAGTCTAACCCTAACCCCCTTTCCCTGGCTTGTTGCTGAACCCCCGGTTTTTATTACGTCATAACTGACTCGCGCTCTTCCGAAACCCCCTAGCCCTAGATGTTACTTAACCCCCCGTCATTCCCGATTGGTCTCCGACTGATTTCCGAAGTTACGTCATTATCAAAAGACGCTAGACTTATTTCTTTATAACTAATAGAAACCAACTTTCATTTAAACCCTTAACCCTACTTATAGCCAACACTTGTGGGACACGTAAACGCACGGAGCATGCGTACAGTAAACTTTAACAAAATAGACGTTCTTCACAAGGAACTAAAGAGAAATTGATAGAGGCACTTTATATTTTTTATCTGAAACCTTGTCTGGAGGATTATAGAGAGTTCTGAACAGCGTAAGTGTCTGAATTGGCAGAGAGAACTGCTCTGGTCAAACCTGAATATTATTTGAATAATATGGAGACTTTGAATATTATATTAGTCAGAACCTAAATGACCAAACAGTCTTATACACGTTTGGTGGCAATAAGTGTTAACAATTTTAGAGAGTTATCGTTTACTTTGGCCTAGTTTGTAGAGGAACGAAACAGAATTGGATAGAGGCACTTTATATTTTTTGTCTTAAACTTGGTTTGGAGGAATATAGCGGGTTTTTGGTTAAGTAATCCGAGTGTTATTTTCGAAGAGATGAATGTTGACAGTTTTGGTCGAATTATTGCCTATCTAACCTTAGTCTATAACCTACTAGTGATTCCTTGGATGAAGAAACAGTTCGAGAAGTCGTAAGAAGACACAAATCAATTCGAAAAGCGAAGAGCAAAGACTTGTCCATATATAACTGAGATACATCATGGTTACTAGGCTTTCTCTTTATAAGTGAGGAAATTGTAGGAAGATAGAATGAAGAATCACTTCGAGAAATCGTGAAAAGAACGATTTTAAGTGTCGATATATAAAGGCAAAGCAGTTTATTACATTGAAAGCGTTGCTACGCTTTCTGTTACTAAGTGTGATATTTGCATATTTATCCTCAGTGCACGTGCAGGAGACAAAAGAAAAAACTCATTAGGGGTCATTAAGAGGATTAAGCGCTTAGGCAAGTCTAGGCGATGTCATTAGCAGTGTTACCATAGCGTCCTTCATTCGTCTCAGGCTCCTTTGGGACCCTCTACTATTACTCAGACCCCCGTGTAATACGTCATAACCGATAGCTCTCCGATTAATTCCCGAAGTTCCAAATGTTTGACAAACGGTGTCTTTCATGTGTGGGGTCTCTGGAGTATACACCTCCTATTTTAAGTCTTTAGGCATTATGAGAATATTTCGTTTGTATTCTTTCAATGACTTGGTGGCTCTTAAAAGCTTGTAATTTTTAAAATGTGATTTGTTTAAAGAAACATGTTTTTATAATAAGACTAAATAACGAAATAAAGTTTCAAAAATATATAGTTTCATATTTACCATCACACAAACTCCTAATATTTACAAACAACGCAAAAGTTAAAATCCATAAGTATCGGAATTATTTACAATCACTCGCTATCTATTACGATTGTATATCCAATATATGTTAAATATCTCACAGTGTACATAAAAATCCATTACCTGTCAGTAGGACAAAGTGAATAAATCAAAATTGATTACTAATACTTAGATTGAGGAGATGTCTTTGGGAGTCCAAAACCGTTGTGTGAACACGGAACGGTTTGCCGTACTCGTAAGTCAAACGAGAAGTCGCGCGAGTATGAGGAATCGAATCGAGAAACTGTAAGAACGTAAGATACAGACGAAATATTATTTGTCTATGGAATGGTTGAGTGCAATGTTGCCAATATTTGTCTAAGTCCATGTACACTAATGATGTTAATGGCTCATTAGCAATTTAAACAAAAGAACGAGTCTGGGCGAGTCTGAGCGACGTCAGAGCTTAGACAAAGAAATCCTAATTAATATGCTTATTCACGGCGTCGGTTTTCTCGGCGTATCATTTGCTTACTATTTGCTGTTGGAGTAAGACCGCAGAGATGGAGGGTTTATATGAAAAATTGTTTTCAATGTTCGAAGATATTTACAATGAAACTTTGTGGGAAGAATATTCGAAGCTTTGTCGTGAAAAGTGCAATGGTTGTAGGACTAACCATCCTAGTCAGAAGCAACATAGTTGCCTAACAGATGATGAGCAACGGAGGTGGTGCTATGAAGAGACCAGGACAAACGTCGACGAACGAATCTGGATAGAGTTCAACGAAGCGGGAGAGGCGTTGAAATTACGAAATCAAAGAGACTCTCAAAAAACTTCAGAGACAATGGTCGAGTCGAAGGAAATTGACGACTCGCCAAATATTCTTTCTATATCTGTTCTGTTTAGCTGTCCATTAAAGTATCTGTACGAAGTAAAAGACACAGGTGTAAAATTTACGAGTACGATAAATAATCCTCGGGAGGCTTACGAGGAGTATCTTCTTGAAAAGTCTAGAAACTTAACGACGAAAAGCAATCTGAACTAATGCTATATGTGTTGTGAGAACATTATCGAGTTAATCCAAAGCTAAATTATGTTTTAAGTTAAAAAAATTACTTGAACTATATAGTGTGTAAGAAAGATGTGTAGACCTGAAGAAAAATTCATAAAGACATACGAGCAACATTATAGTTCTTTGTAGTTTATTTTCATATTTATAACAAATTACAGTGTGCAAATTGACAGCTAATTATTTACATAAACTGTCCTGCGTTTACGATTTCTTCTAGCGCACCCACTTCTTAGAGATATCGTTTGTTTCTCTGTTGTCAAAGCACTGCTCGCTCCATGTGATGTACTTGGTCAAGATGATTTGCTAGCCTTGCAAGATTAGTGCTTCCGCACCCGAAGACAGGACAGTTTCTACGTGTGCGACCCATGTTTAGTTGTTCACTCGAGCAATAACAGAAAGCATTTGACATTTTTGGCATGTTAGATGCTTTTATTAGGCCCTTTTAGGCCTTATTTGGCCTATTTTGGCCCGTTTAGGCCTTTTTGGCCCGTTCAAAGATACCCCCATCATCCCTGGGGCACCGCCCCCCCCAAAGATACTACCAATACCCCTAGGGTGCCCCCAAACATATCCCCATCACCCCTGGTAACTTATACATTTAACCTGTACCAAAGGAATATCAGAAAGACATATACATTATTTGTAAATACTTTATTGAACTTCAGCATAGTACAGAAGATAATGTGTCAACGATTCACCAGTAACTTTAATTCTTATAATTGGTGTCATTCCAATACTATGGCGTTTAGATTGATTGTAGGAGTACACTAGTTTTTTGTAATACTGGTTTCTTTCGTTTGATGAAATCTAAACATATATTCAAAATGCACCGTCCTGTATAGCCTTTAATAAACCATTATCAGTATGTTTCAATGTCGCTTTTCTCAGGTATTCAGCACTTATTTTCATACCCGGGGTTGATATACATAATGTGTATCAGTCGGAAATATCCCTGATCTTACTCGGATTTCATCGGGACATGTCGGCGTGAGATCGACAAACAGGTAAGAATACGGGTCTTTGGTTGCCATCTGGTAGGCTTGCTGGAAAAACTTTGTGTTGTCGGGATACAACTGTTTGGCTAGATGAGTTACTTGACTTGCATCACGAACATTTTTTGTTAGGACAAAGTAACTAGCGTTGAGAGAGATGGTACGATGGTCTTTGCTTTGATGAAATAAGTTTTGCACAATATAAATCACGCTGAGATTACCATGGTGCGATTTCTTCGTGAACAGCTTGGCAATAATCGTATCTTTTTCTCCCATCATGTCATCAATGATAAATAGATTTCTTATTTGGGGATTAATACTATCCAATATAGATTCGGATAAACCTTGCACAAACTGAATCCCAGGAATAAGAAGTTCCATTTTAGCAAACGTGTCTTGGTACTCAGAATAAAAATAAATTATATTTTCTGGGACAGGGTCGATCATGATTTGGGCGTTGGCTAACAATTCCTTGACAAAGGTTGTCTTCCCAGTCTTGGTCCCCCCAGAGACCAAGAGCCCAAAGGGATGTGTTAATTGTATGGAGTATGTATTTTTGTTGTCTTGGTAATTCGATGCGGTTCCATCAAATGGCGAATGCTTAAATGTAGAATCAGTAGACATCGTTTGAATTGGCCGATCTCCCCCATGCAGGACCTTTATGTGGCGTTGTAAATTAAATTGTCTTGAAAAGCTCTTTCCGCAAATATTACAAGCGCTAGGCATGTTCACACAACAACTCTCAAATTACTTGTGGAAATGTCCGGGAGAAAAGTACGATTATATCCTTGAGTTTCTTCTCTAATGCATGTGAGATATCAAAACGAACCAACTCGCAGCTGAACGTCACTTGGACGTTACTTAGACGCCGCCTCTAAATGAATAACTCATGAGTTACTCATGAATAAATGAGTAACTCGTGAGTAAATGAGTAACTCATGAGTAAATGAGTAACTCATGAGTAAATGAGTAACTCACGAGGAGATGCCGCCTCATTAAATATTCAATTTTTAATTATTCATTCTCATGCTCCTTTGCGACCCTCTAACCCTAATCTCATTACGTCATTATGTCTCGTGCTCCTATATGACCCCCTAACCCTAATCTCACTCAACCCCCCGTTATTCACTACGTCATATTCACCCTATTATTTATTCATTCTCAGACTCCTTTAGGATAGTCTAACCCTAATCTCATTACGTCATTATTTCTCAGACTCCGTTGGGACGTAGTAACCCTAACTTTCCCCCCTAACCCTAGATGTTGCTCAGCGCCCCCCCCCCCCCGCCCCCCCCCGTCATTCCCGATTGGTCTCCGACTGATTTCCGAAGTTACGTAAAAGGCACTGGACTTATCTCTTTATAACTAATAGAAACCAACTTTCATTTAAACCCTTAACCCTACTTATAGTCAACAGTTGTGGGACACGTATACGTACAGAGCATGCGTACAGTAAACTTTAACAAAATAGACGTTCTTTACAAGGAACTAAAGAGAAATTGATAGAGACACTTTATATTTTTTTATCTGAAACCTTGTCTCGATGAGTATAGAGAGTTTTGAGCAGCCGAAGTGTCTGAATTGGCAGAGCTCGTATGGACTTAAATCAATAGCATATGATGAATATTATATTAGGTTTAGAGCCTAAACATTCAATCATCCTAGAATCATTGCTAGCTAAACCCTTCGTTTGTAAGTGAAGAAATCGTAAGAAGATAGAATGAGGAGTCAATTCTAAAAGCCATAAGAACGTTTTTAAGTGTCGATATATAAACGAAATATTATTTGGCTGCGGGACGGCTGAGTATCGACTTGAATTAATAGCAACATGAATATTATATTAATTAGAACTTAAACGGCCAAACAGCTCTTTACCCATTTACTTGGAGATATGTGCCGAATTGTCGCTTATTTGGCTTTAGTTTATAAGTAAACGATGCCTTGAATGAAGAAATCGTTCGGCAAACTGTTCGAAAGACATTGAATCATTTTCTTCAGAGGGGTTTGCCAGAATATAAACCAAGAAACCGTTCGGCAAGCTGTTCGAAAGACATTGAATCATTTTCTTCAGAGGGGTTTGCCAGAATATAAACTGTCAAGGGTTAAACGGCTGACTCGGCTATTTTATTAACGTCGTCAAGCATCTTGTTAATGTTGCTACGGCTGATATTTGCGTATTTATGCTCAGTGCACGTGCAGGAGACAAAAGAGAAAACTCATTAAAGTTACTAATGACCAAAACATAACCGGATTTGCATATAAGTAGAATATTTAATTCATTTTAGGGGTGATCATGAGTTTTTTGGGAATAATAAGGGGCCTGAAGAGGTATTAATATATGGGCAAGTTTAGGCGAAAAAGTTAGTCTTAGGACTATAGTCTTAGTTTTAGGACTATATAGTCTTAGTCTTAGGACTATATAGTCTTAGTCTTAGCACTATATAGTCTTAGTATTAGGACTATAGTCTTAGTCTTAGGAATATATAGTCTTAGTCTTAGGACTATATAGTCTTAGTTTTAGGACTATAGTCTTAGTCTTACGGACTATAGTCTTAGTCTTTGTCTAAGTCTTAGGACTATAGTCTTAGTCTTAGGACTATAGTCTTAGTCTTAGGACTATATACTCTTTGGACTATATAGTCTTAGTCTTATAATCACCGCAGGGGTAATCCCCAATCACCCCTGGGGCAACCTCCAAACACCCCCGGGACACCCCATGGGGTAGCCCCCAAATTCCCCCGGGGTAACCCTAAACACCCCCTGGGATACCCCCAATCACCACCGGGATACCCCAAACACCCCTGGGGTAACCTCCAAACACCCCGGGGTGCCCCCAATCACCCCTGGGGTAACCCCCAAACACCCCCGGGATACCCCAATCACCCCAGGGGTAACCCCCAAACACCCCAGGGGTAACCTCCAAACACCCCCGGGTACCCCCAATCACCCCTGGGGTAATCCCCAAACACCCCTGGGGTAACCCCCAATCACCCCAGGGGTAACCCCAAACACCCCCGGGATACCCCAACCACCCCGGGGGTAACCCCAAACACCCCCTGGGGTACCCCATTCACCCCTGGCGTAACCCCAAACACCCCCGAGGATGCTCCAAACTCCCCCTATCAAGCAGTCATATAGTCATGTAGTCATAATACTAACTAAGAGTATAGTCCTTATCTTCCCATTATCTTCCATTTATCTTTCTTGTCTTCCTTATCTTCCTCTTATCTTCCCATTATCTTCCTCCTCCTCCTCTTTCTCCTCCTCCTCCTCTTTCTCCTCTTGCTCCTCCTCTTCCCCCCTTCTTTCTTCTCCTCCTCCTCCTCCTCTTCCCCCTCTTTCTTCTCCTCCTCCTCTTGCTCCTCCTCCTCCTCCTCCTCCTCCTCCTCCTCCTCATTCTCCTCCTCTTGCTCCTCCTCCTCCTCCTCCTCCTCTCTCCTCCTCCTCTTCCCCCTCTTTCTTCTCCTCCTCCTCTTGCTCTTCCTCCTCCTCCTCTTGCTCCGCCTCCTCCTCCTCCTCCTCATTCCTCCTCCTCCTCTTCCCCCTCTTGCTCCTCCTCCTCCTCATTCTCCTCCTCCTCCTCCTCACTTGGACGTTACTTAGACGCCGCCTCTAAATGAATAACTCATGAGTTACTCATGAATAAATGAGTTACTCATGAGTAAATGAGCAACTCACGAGTTACTCATGAGTTATTCATTTAGAGGCGGCGTCTAAGTAACGTCCAAGTGAGGAGGAGGAGGAGGAGCAAGAGGAGGAGGAGAGAGAGAAGAGGGGGAAGAGGAGGAGGAGAATGAGGAGGAGGAGGAGGAGGAGGCGGAGCAAGAGGAGGAGGAGGAAGAGCAAGAGGAGGAGGAGAAGAAAGAGGGGGAAGAGGAGGAGGAGAATGAGGAGGAGGAGGAGGAGGAGGAGCAAGAGGAGGAGAATGAGGAGGAGGAGGAGGAGGAGGAGGAGGAGCAAGAGGAGGAGGAGAAGAAAGAGGGGGAAGAGGAGGAGGAGGAGGAGAAGAAAGAAGGGGGGAAGAGGAGGAGCAAGAGGAGAAAGAGGAGGAGGAGGAGAAAGAGGAGGAGGAGGAAGATAATGGGAAGATAAGAGGAAGATAAGGAAGACAAGAAAGATAAATGGAAGATAATGGGAAGATAAGGACTATACTCTTAGTTAGTATTATGACTACATGACTATATGACTGCTTGATAGGGGAGTTTGGAGCATCCTCGGGGGTGTTTGGGGTTACGCCAGGGGTGAATGGGGTACCCCAGGGGGTGTTTGGGGTTACCCCCGGGGTGGTTGGGGTATCCCGGGGGTGTTTGGGGTTACCCCTGGGGTGATTGGGGGTTACCCCAGGGGTGTTTGGGGGTTACCCCAGGGGTGATTGGGGGTACCCGGGGGTGTTTGGAGGTTACCCCGGGGGTGTTTGGGGGTTACCCCTGGGGTGATTGGGGTATCCCGGGGGTGTTTGGGGGTTACCCCAGGGGTGATTGGGGGCACCCCGGGGTGTTTGGAGGTTACCCCAGGGGTGTTTGGGGTATCCCGGTGGTGATTGGGGGTATCCCAGGGGGTGTTTAGGGTTACCCCGGGGGAATTTGGGGGCTACCCCTTGGGGTGTCCCGGGGGTGTTTGGAGGTTGCCCCAGGGGTGATTGGGGATTACCCCTGCGGTGATTATAAGACTAAGACTATATAGTCCAAAGAGTATATAGTCCTAAGACTAAGACTATAGTCCTAAGACTAAGACTATAGTCCTAAGACTTAGACAAAGACTAAGACTATAGTCCGTAAGACTAAGACTATAGTCCTAAAACTAAGACTATATAGTCCTAAGACTAAGACTATATATTCCTAAGACTAAGACTATAGTCCTAATACTAAGACTATATAGTGCTAAGACTAAGACTATATAGTCCTAAGACTAAGACTATATAGTCCTAAAACTAAGACTATAGTCCTAAGACTAACTTTTTCGCCTAAACTTGCCCATATATTAATACCTCTTCAGGCCCCTTATTATTCCCAAAAAACTCATGATCACCCCTAAAATGAATTAAATATTCTACTTATATGCAAATCCGGTTATGTTTTGGTCATTAGTAACTTTAATGAGTTTTCTCTTTTGTCTCCTGCACGTGCACTGAGCATAAATACGCAAATATCAGCCGTAGCAACATTAACAAGATGCTTGACGACGTTAATAAAATAGCCGAGTCAGCCGTTTAACCCTTGACAGTTTATATTCTGGCAAACCCCTCTGAAGAAAATGATTCAATGTCTTTCGAACAGCTTGCCGAACGGTTTCTTGGTTTATATTCTGGCAAACCCCTCTGAAGAAAATGATTCAATGTCTTTCGAACAGTTTGCCGAACGATTTCTTCATTCAAGGCATCGTTTACTTATAAACTAAAGCCAAATAAGCGACAATTCGGCACATATCTCCAAGTAAATGGGTAAAGAGCTGTTTGGCCGTTTAAGTTCTAATTAATATAATATTCATGTTGCTATTAATTCAAGTCGATACTCAGCCGTCCCGCAGCCAAATAATATTTCGTTTATATATCGACACTTAAAAACGTTCTTATGGCTTTTAGAATTGACTCCTCATTCTATCTTCTTACGATTTCTTCACTTACAAACGAAGGGTTTAGCTAGCAATGATTCTAGGATGATTGAATGTTTAGGCTCTAAACCTAATATAATATTCATCATATGCTATTGATTTAAGTCCATACGAGCTCTGCCAATTCAGACACTTCGGCTGCTCAAAACTCTCTATACTCATCGAGACAAGGTTTCAGATAAAAAAATATAAAGTGTCTCTATCAATTTCTCTTTAGTTCCTTGTAAAGAACGTCTATTTTGTTAAAGTTTACTGTACGCATGCTCTGTACGTATACGTGTCCCACAACTGTTGACTATAAGTAGGGTTAAGGGTTTAAATGAAAGTTGGTTTCTATTAGTTATAAAGAGATAAGTCCAGTGCCTTTTACGTAACTTCGGAAATCAGTCGGAGACCAATCGGGAATGACGGGGGGGGGGGGCGGGGTTGAGCAACATCTAGGGTTAGGGGGAAAGTTAGGGTTACTACGTCCCAACGGAGTCTGAGAAATAATGACGTAATGAGATTAGGGTTAGACTATCCTAAAGGAGTCTGAGAGTGAATAAATAATAGGGTGAATATGACGTAGTGAATAACGGGGGGTTGAGTGAGATTAGGGTTAGGGGGTCATATAGGAGCACGAGACATAATGACGTAATGAGATTAGGGTTAGAGGGTCGCAAAGGAGCATGAGAATGAATAATTAAAAATTGAATATTTAATGAGGCGGCATCCCTTTGGGCGCTATATGGGGGGGTATTACTACTGGTATTACTGGATTTTGACGGCTGTTGAGATTCTGAGTAGGTATGCTTTCGCCGTCCCCGTTTACAGGAAGGACACGAAAAACATGACCGAGGCTGTGACTGAGCTGTTGGAACAGTTCAAAGACCGATTTGGTGACTACCCCGACCTGGCTCAGTTCGACGACGGAAAGGAGTTTTACAACGTTGGTGTGAAAGGTCTGCTGAAGGAACGTGGTGTTGAGTACTTTAGTACGTTTTCAGACAAGAAAGCAGCGATCGTCGAACGGTTCAACAGAACACTGAAGACTGCTATGTGGAAGTATTTCTACACCAAGGGGACTTATAGGTGGATTGATGTTTTGAATGACCTTGTTGAGGGTTATAACAACACAAAACACAGTGTCGTTATGTTGAAGCCTAAGGACGTCAATAAGTCAAACGAGAATCAGGTTTGGAATACGTTGTTCGGTCATCACTTTGGTGATCACCCCTTACCCAGGTTCCGGGTTGGAGACACTGTGAGGGTGTCAAAGTACAAGAGTATATTTACAAAGGGTTATGAGGCTAACTTCACTGAGGAAATCTTCAGGATTACGAAGGTCATCCGTGGTGATCCGAACGTTTACGAGATAGAGGACGCTGAGGGTGAGCCGATTATCGGAAAGTTCTATGGGGAGGAGTTGTCACCGGTGGATAAGAAGGATGATGTTTATAGGGTTGAGAAGGTGCCGAGGAGGAAAAGAGTCGCGGGAAAGAAGATGGTGTTGGTCAAGTGGTTGGGTTATGACAGTAAACACAACTCATGGATACCTGAGAGTGACGTACAAAACCTGGGTTAATGTATACCCGGGTAATGAGGCTAACATTATTCATCGAAAACGGTGAGAAGACTGTCTACTTCGAACAGCCTATCATGGTGACAGGTCCAAGACCACAAATAATGTTAAAGAAAGCGACGATATACTGGAACTATAACAATGTGGTGTCAGGTCTGAACGACTCGGTGTCGTTTGACGGTGTTAAGACATCCACTCCTGAGGATTATTTTGACTTTGACGCGATAGAGACGTTTGTTAAGACTTTAGCCGGGGGTCTGTTGGGGACGGTTGAGTTTGGAAAGAACGTTTACAACGGGACTTCTAAGGTGAAAACGTCGGAAAAGTTGAAACTTGGGAAGATGGGTCTTCTTTTGGGTTTTGGTGAAAACGATGTGATAAATGGTGGTGGTGGGTGGACAAATAGTCCGAATCAGGTGGACATCAACAGAGGGTTGAGGTATGTCAGGATCTCGTGTGACGCTGTTGAGAGTGAGAGAAGTCTGGACAATGGGAGGAGGAGTGATCTGATTGGCACTCTTCCAATAACCTCTGAGCAGAGTCTGAAAGGAAGTGTACAGCACTACACAGACATTGAGTCGAAAGCTGAGATTCGAAAGGGTGTTTATGGTAAGATGACCTTTAGGGTTCGTGGGAATAATGATCATTCAGTAGGTCGACCGGCTGGGATTGGGGCCGTTCTACTTGAGTTGTACATAGGCTAGTATATAATGGCTGAGGAAGGAGTTAATATCGAAATGGGTGAGCGTGGTGAAGAAGAGGAAAGGGAAGATGATATCAACGAGACGAGTTTCATAGATGATAACAATGAGGACTCCAAATCGGACTATTCCATATTCGAGCCTTCTGACCGTGTGACCCGTGTTGGAGATGTAGTGCCCGACATTGGTAGTGATGTCGGGTCAATGAAAAGGTCTATTACACGTGATAAGAAGGAGATCTTCCTGACAAGGTTAGGTGTTAAAATAAATAAGGGAGACGGTACATCATCTAAGAACATAATAGAACAAACTGAGTTTATTTTTAACAAAAAGGGTCGCGTCACCGGAGCATGGTTTAATGGTGTAAAAGTTTTAGTGTCTAAAGGTGATGAAATTAGGTACAGTAAAAACAAATCAAAAAACATAGTCGAATCCATAACACTTTTCAAAGAACTGTTAGAAAAAGCCAGAATTGAACATTACAATACGGCTGAGGGAGCGGTTGAGGAAATTACCGGCAACTCAACACTTCCCAAAAAAGTGGTGGATGATATAGCCTCACGAACCAGCTCAGTGATCAGCGATCGGATTGGGGAAAGAGAGGAGTATCTACGAGAACAGGCGGAAGGAATATTCCTAACCGAACAGGAAGTAAGAGAACTCTCTGGAGCACTCCACCCTGTGGGTACGGATGAGGATCAGATTGAGTTTCTTGAGAAACAGGTCGATTACTTCAGACTAGAAGCATTAAGAGAGGCCGACCCTGTTAAGGAACGGTTCTACAGAAGCGTCAGTGAGACAGCGGAATTAAAGGCAGACAGCATAAGAATTAGGATTGGTGAGAGGCCTGAACATACGGAAGCCGTGTCTATCTTAGAAAGTGAAGTGAGAAACAACGACCTGAATAGGTTGGAAAGGTTTAAGAAGTGGGCTAAGGAAAATATGGTTGGCCTGTCCGCTATAGCCATCACCATAGCTGGGATCATAACCACAATAGTTGTTGCCGCCAGAAGGACTGTCTCGGGGGGAGCTAGAGCCGTTGGTGGTTTCGCTAAGGCACTCGCTAATCTGGGTAAGAAGTTGGGACCTTTGTTAGCACCACTGTTCAGTTTAGTAGCACAGGTTCTGACCTGGGGAGCAAAAGGAATAGCGTGGTTAGCCAACAATCTGTGGGTTTTAGCCATAGCTATGACGTGGTTATTGTATGACTACTGGAAAAACAGAAAATAAAACCTGTTATGTAGTATATGACCAACAGAAGTCAGACAGAGCTGTTACCTGGATTCAGACGGGCGAGAATGTCGGAGATTAAGGGACTCCGGACAAGACACACAATCACCATGAACCCCAACAAAGTCAACCCTGGTGAGGACCTCTACATCGACATACCAAAGCTAAAACCTGATAGTTGTCTGGTCCCGGGTAGCTTTCATCTATTGTTCGACTTCAAAAACATGAACACCAAGTCGTGGTTCCTAAACAATCTTTCCAGGCTTCTGGTTGAAAGGCTGGTTGTTAAGCTAGCCGGCGAGACTGTTTACGACAACACAGGTGAAAGTGTCCTCGGTGTGTACAAAGATCTCTGGCTACCAAAGAGTGTAAGAGATCAAATGGTTGGGTATGGGATTGGCCCAGAAAACCTGAGAAAGCTGATGTCTAAGGACGACAGTGGGGCTTCCTCTGGGGACGCTGAGAAGGTAGCTGACGCTCTGATGCTCACAATCCATGGAGTGAGGATGAAGGTGAGATTGGATAAGATCCTCGGGGACCATGGACTTTATGCCCCCTTTGAGATGTACAACAACTTCCGCTATGTCATTAGCCTACCGAAAGCGAGTGACATCATGGTGGCCCAGTCAAGTGAGACCGTTGATGGGTACACACTGGAAAACCTCGAACTGGAGTATGAGACGATTGATAACACCGACATCGCCAGTGAGATAACGTCGCTGTACACAGCTGGTCGATCGCTGTCCTACGAACACGTCACGTTGATGAAGTCAACTGAATGGTTGGCTGGATCGACCCTTATCAACGAACACATTAACCTCCCACGAAAGTCTATGAAAGGGATCGTGATGATGTTCACAAATAAAACCCGGACTGATAGTGAGAAATACGTCTACCCAAACATTGAGAGTGTTAAGCTAACAATCGAGGGTGTACCCAACGCTGGTTTGGTAAATATGGTAAATAAGAATCTAAAATCAATCCAGTATTAAATGGACCACCCATTCAATATGTTGATCGTTGGTATGACAGGTTGTGGAAAAACCTGGTATCTCCTGAGGATGTTAGAAGATGAATACCTCAGGTTTTTTGATTACATCGTTCTGCTCTGCCCAACGTTCAGCTGGAACAAAACCTACACCACCTGGAAATACACCTCCGACCCGGACTTCATCGCTGTGGACTGTAGTCAGGACGACGTTGAGATTGTACTAGAATATGTTGTTAGGATATTCAAGGGGTCCAAAACATTGATTGTCCTCGACGACTGTGCCAGTGGACAACCCGTAAAAAACAGAACAAGTGAGTTGGTCAAATTAGCCTTCAGCGCCAGACACTACAATCTGTCAACTATCGTAATCACACAACAGCTAACAGCTATCACAAAACCTTATAGGGAGAATATTAGTAAGTTGGTAACGTTCTACAACCCCAACAAAACCGACATGAAGGTCATCACTGATGACTACCTGGGTGGTTTAGACCGTGAAAACGTCATGGGGATAACTGAAAAGCTAAAAGAAAACAAATACGCTAGGCTTGAGATTATGTTAAGGCATCCGTACGCGTATAAGGTGGTTATCCCAAAATCTGATCTATAGTAAGATGGCCGAAAAGAAAACTAAAACGGTGAGAGTTGGGAAAAAAACCAAGACACCTGCTGCAGAACCAGCTGAGATATCGGTTGGGGAGCCAGAAACGGAAATACCTACTGAAATCCCCAACCTCGTCGATGAGCTCGTCAATGATCTGAAAAAGACTGAGGAAACCAGCCCAACACCACCACCAACCGATGATGCCAATAAGAAGAGAAGTGAGCTAATAAAACTGTCAGAGGATGGTGAAATAACTCAATCAGTTGGCTACATCAAAAAGGCGTCGGTAAAGGTTGTGGATAAGCTATACGCTGAATATGAGGCCAAAAGGATGGAAAGAGCTAATGAATTCCTGACTGATATGTTAATCAGTAGATTCTCCAATGTTCTCGATGGTCTGGACGCCGTAGAAAGCTCTGAGGAGTTAGACAACGAATTACAAAAAGACAAACTGTTAAAGAGTGACGTTGGTAAAGTTGTAGCCATGATCACACCGTACATACCGTGTCTCGGACTGTTATCCGGAGGTATAACTGTGGGAAAACATGTGTACCAACACAAGACAAAAGTATCTGAACAGAAATCGGGGAGTAAGTGAAATGTGTGTTAAAACAACAACCCTGATCGCTTTGAGGTGTTTCATATCAAATCCAACAAAAGCGTCCGAAAGGGGTGGGCCGTTTTTTTCCACTTTTTAAAGTATAAGCAGACGAAAATGGGTTTTGGGAGGCGCGAAAATTATTTTCCCCTTTCAAACATCCTTTCTTGATGAATTCCGAATTTATTTTTTTTGGTTTTGGTCTCTTTTCGTCCCTTTTTCTTATACTTAAAAAATTTTTTAAAAAAGCTTACCGTTTCAAACAACCATCCTTGCTAAATCTGATCATCTGGGGGCTGTCTTTGTTGGGAAAAAAAAAAGTGCGCCGGTACCCTCATGTTCTATACTACTGACATGCCTATTTTTTTGGTTGGTTTTTCCCCGGTTTTTTTGGTGTCACGATTTTGCATTGTTGCACATTTTACTTCCGCTACTATTCATACTTCCGGTGAGTTGTTGGCCATGTGACTGAGTGAGGATGTGAGGCATGTTGTAAGTTCTTTGCTCCTTTCACTTTTGGAGTTGGACAAAAACTTGAACAGCTTTGCCTTTTGATCAAGGTATTCTTGCACATTATTGGTAGATTTTGAAACTGACTGACGTTGTAGTTTATTAAACAGCGATGTGGCTGACAACTCCTTGATCGTAAATATGTTCACCTCTGTGAAGTATGCACCACATTCACCCGTCGTCGATCTGATCTTCCTCGGCCCACTCCCACCGTTGGTGGCGCGGTATAGTGCCTCTGCGGAGGAGATCTCTACTTTGCGCAATGCCAGTTGCCCGAGTGAACGCCTGATCCAGACGTCTTGTTTAAAATTGTTTGCATTCGTGGATATTATAAATAGAACTAAAGGGACATTGGTCCAAAGTTTATTTAAACGTTGGTGACAAATTTGGCGCCGCCATGTTGGATCAGATGGGTGGGAAATTAGTCGTGCTGGGGGCAAAAGACTGGGTCTAGCATGCTTTGCTTTCAAATGCAACTGACTGAAATATATGTAATGGCGGCGCCCAGTCGACGGTGCCAAAAAGAGGGCGTCTGTACATTCAACCATAAACTTGTTGACAAACTGTGAGAATTTTAAGTGTGTAGTTTTTGGCAGTTTCTGTTTGTTTAAAATTTTCAGGTAAAGGGGAGCGTGCCAAAATAAGTACGCAATGCGTACATGCGTCTACGTTTAGGACTATTCACACGATCCGATGTTCCTCGTGATGCATATGATTTAATAACAACTATAGTAATTGCGAGAATTTGCAAACAAATAACCCAGACGTAAATCCACATCTCATTTTACCAGGACAAAAATCGAATCTGATTAATCAGATCGTGTGAATAGGCTTTTTGGTTGATATAATTATCAAAAACACTGGTAGTGTAATTAATGCAACATTTGAGCATACAGCAATGTTACCAGTGTGTCTTTATCATTTCCGAACTGGCCAATATGTAATACTCTTTACTGACTATAAAAAAAGAAAAATTACACAACGCTTTAGGATTTTTTTTATTAAAGTTATTTTTCTTAAAAAATGTTTGTTTAAAACACATTTTGTAGTGGATTGCTGGGACGGTGACGATGGAGAGCCAGTTATCTATCATGGACACACTTTGGTGAATAAGATTTATTTCAAGGACGTCGTTCAAGCTGTTAATGAGAATGCATTTGTTGCTTCACCGTACGTCGCTAATTATTTTGTTGCAAATTGTTTTCATAATTGTTTTCCTAAGTATTTCGGATTTATGCAGTTTCGGATCTGTAGTTTGTTGTGTATTACTGTATTTCTGTAGCTGCTACAGAAACGTGAGAAAAAATCTACTGATAAAAGTCGCTTATTCTTGATTTATATTTGTTTGTTGGTATCGATTTGGGAGAAACATTCGTTATATCATGATTAAATTCCATGAAAGCTAAATTATACTTTTTATTCACATTTTTCGGCAGAAAAATTTCCTCACGCTTCAGTAGCGGCTACAGAAATACAGTAATACACAACAAACTACATAGGCAGAAATGGGAAGGTATTTCCATTTTGTAAAATAGAAACACAACAATTGTTTCTGCCTATAAATAATTGTATTTTTATGTGAAAAACCTAACTTACATTATTTTTAACATATTACTTATGAGGACTGTGTGGGGGACCACCCAGACTACCATTTGCCATCAACACTGCTGCAAAAAGCTTTGCTGTCTGTCGACGAATATGTCGTGTGCAACCAATCCTTTGAAATTCGAAGATATTTTCGCCATGTTGGATGGAATTATTAATGCACTAATTATTAATGATGAAAAACGTTTGTCGAGTTCATCCACCAATAGATCAATGGCGAATCAAATTGCAGCATGTCTGCATTTGCAATAAAGGTCTATAGTAGAGTTCTAGTGCGGTTCTACTAATCAATAATATGATAACAAGGATTCTGCGTGCGTGTCCTTGCCGCTCAAACAGGAAATCTATATCTTTTCTGTGTTATATCTTCTTGTAATAAGAAAAGCATTCAGCATCATAATATGTTTTATATATTGTCCTTTACATTGTATATATTTTATATATTCTGTCAAATATTTCTTATCTTTTTGCATTGAAGGTATCCACTCATTTTATCATTGGAGAACCATTGCAGTGTTCCAGCGCAAAAGAAGATGGCTCGCTACTTGAAAGATATATTGGGTGGTATCCTTTGAGTCTCGTCACGAACCACCCCACCCACGCCCCACCCACCCTCTCGACGTATTCCCAGTTTTAGTTTTTGCTAAACTTAATGCAATGCGATCAGGTGGAAAGAAATCAACTTTAGTACGAAGTCCTTATTTTAGTTGAACTAAGGGGCTGTTTATATGGAGGAGGGGCAGCCCTCTCACCTCGTGTTTACATGAGCTTTTTTTGGTAGGGCTAGCCCTAGTAAGAGGGCTGCATGATTTCACCTCGCGTTGGCTTGTTTACTGACTTGTGCAGCTTTCCCACGAAGCCCGAAATCATATTTTTCCAAACACGATTTGAATTTATAACAAACACATGAACAAACACAACTTGTAAAATAAAAAGTTGATCAAAAAATATTAGTAAAGGCAAACTTAACCGTGTATACTGAGCTTCGATTTGCTAGCCCTTTCCTCTTGAGTGCATTTACATGGGAAATTTCCAGCCCTCCTAGGTGAGATCCCGGGTTGTCAATAGCGAGATCTCGCCAAGGAGAGCTGACCCTCTTGTCATGTAAACGCAAACAAATTTTTACAAGGAATTACGCTGAGATGAGGGATCTCGGCAAAGAGGGTTAGCCCTCCTAGGGGGGCTAAATAATTGACTAATCAGTTAGCGTTAATTATTGGCCATTTTGAATACACAAGGGATGTTTATTAACTATGAAAACGAGTTAGTATATACAATATTGTCTTGCAAACACACTTGTACAACGTAATAATCTTTTACTTGAATATATACGATGTTGAAGTGGTGTCATTTTTAAAAGGTATTTTTCTTAATTTAACTATTGTAGATAAATTATATAATTGCAGTGTTGATTGTACGCTTAAAGATTTGCCTTCACCTGAATTCTTCAAGAACAAAATAATAGTGAAGGTAAATGATTTATTGAATGTTGCTATAGTGATAATTGTAAAGCATTATATATATATATATATATATTATGTAAATAACTCTACATTTTTACCTACATAAGTACTTTGTAAACGCTCATGGATTTTAGTCTGAAGATCGCCTATACGAGCGTGAAGTCGTCATCATCATCATCATCATCGTCATCATCATCATCATCGTCATCGTCATCATCATCATCATCATCTTCATCATCTTCATCATCTTCATCATCATCATCAAAAATAAGGGTATTTTTTGTCTTTACATTTTTTGAATAAATATTGACCGGTCCCTTGGTGAACGTTAACGAACAGGGTGTTTGTTCTTTGTGAAAACAAAGGAAACCGAGGTCGTAACGGTGTTAGATTATCAATGGCTTCACATAAGACTTCCTTTCATCTCCAGTAAATGGTTCTGACAAGCGTACTTTTTGTGCCATCGTATAGGGAAAGAAACTAAAATCAACAGGTGGAGAAAATGGAGAAGGTGAAGCGGGAGAGATTTCAGAAGAAGAGGACGATGAAGTTGTTCAGATTGATGCAGAAGGAAATGTTGTGACGGCTGTTCCACAACCAGATCAGGTTAGCAACGTTCTCGGGCCGCCATGTTCACATTATTTACTAAATCATTTTGGTTTGAAAAGGCCTAGTACTTTTTCATTCTATTAGCTTTTCCGCTCACACTAATCTGGCGTTTTCAGTGACCAAAAACGAAGCTGGGTTTCAAAACGCTCTCAAGAGTGAGAGTGGAGATATTCGAAGCTGTGATTCAACATAGTCATTCAAAATATGGTCTGGAAACTCAGTTAAAGTCTTTGTTCTATCTTTTTGTTCGCCTTTATGCATTTTTTGCACGGTTACTGAAGCCATTGTATTTTACTATAATGAACGAATTATCCAATAGCAACGTTTCAGTTCAATCACTCAACCATGCTATTTAAATATTAATAAACCTAAAACAAAGGGTGTGCACGGCGTAAGGTACGGTTCAACATGAAATTACAACTCATGCAGTATAGGCGCTTTGAAGTTTGCCGAGTTTCCAGACCATCTCTCTATTGACTATATGTGTGGAAATTTACTCAATTCCCAAACTTTCACTGTTGAGTCACTCAGCAAACTCTTGCGTGTCGTGTCTGGATTGATGAATTAATCAAGATGAAACTTTAGTTCATGATAATATTAAGTAATTCCTATCAGAAAATGCCAACGATTATAAACATACAAAAGTCCAAAGATGAGATAGAGGTATATTTGAGTGTGTTAGGTTCTGTTGTTTGATCTTCTTGCATAAAATTTGTTTTAAAGTTTTTGTTTCAATTCTTTATTACTTGTCATGAAAATTGCATTTCTTGCCATAAACATAAGCACAATGACGTGACTTCATGGGCAACTTGAACTCTGTACTTTTCAAGGGTTAATGGTTAACTTACAATGCAGTGCTAATTAGGCATGTCGATGTACTTATAAATATTTCACAAGTATTAAATCAAGAAACTTTAGAATTAGCGTTATAGGATTACGTCTGTAGTTGTGGATTTGAAATGAACATTATAACGAGGAGGAAAGAGTGACTTCCAAAGGATGTTTGATAAAATATGTGCATGAACGTATTAATGAAATATAGAAGGAAAATGTAAGTTTGCAGAAGGGTGTTACACGTTCAGCAACTTGTGAACTTTGTTGCAAATGGCAGCAAAAAGTAGAACCCATCCAACTTTTCTTGCAACTTGCAACACGGCAAAAATAACAAAATCGCAAGTAGCTATGGGGTGTTACACGATAGGATTTTTTTGCAACCTGCAACATTCAGGCTATGTGTTGCAAGTTGCAAGAAAAATCACATGGTGTAACAGTAGCTTAAGACTCTGTCTTGTTATATTGGGCTACCACATTGGACGTAGAAATGGTTGAAATCTTTACCTTTAGACTATGCTGATAAATTTCCTATAACCGGATGAACTTCTTGTTAAATCAATGTTTTTGTTTTAGAAAGCTAAAAAAGCAAGTAAAGGTGATCGAAAATTAATGAAACTGGCGCCTGAATTGTCGAAGCTTGTCAATTATTGCACAGCTGTTCATTTTGTCAATTTTGAGAAATCCATAAAAGAAGGTACTGGAACATATAGTTTAAAAATAATTTAGAAATTTATCGGTTTTCCGAAATTTTCCCTTTTCAAAAATCATATTTCACTTTATCACAAAATAGTAAAATTAATTACATTTGATATACAGCCGGATTATACTCGGAAATATTCATTTCACTTCACTTCACTTCACTTCACTTCACTTCACTTCACTTCACTTCACTTCACTTCACTTCACTTCACTTCACTTCACTTCACTTCACTTCACTTCACTTCACTTCACTTCACTTCACTTCACTTCACTTCACTTCACTTCACTTCACTTCACTTCACTTCACTTCACTTCACTTCACTTCACTTCACTTCACTTCACTTTACTTCACTTCACTTCACTTCACTTCACTTCACTTCACTTCACTTCACTTCACTTCACTTCACTTCACTTCACTTCACTTCACTTCACTTTACTTTACTTTACTTTACTTTACTTTACTTTACTTTACTTTACTTTACTTTACTTTACTTTACTTTATTTTGCTTCACACTACTCTCCACTCCACTTCATTTTATTCCACCCCACTCCACTTCACTTCACTGCACTTTATTTCACTGCACTTCTCTTCACTTTGACCATTATGTGCGTGGCTTTCCGGGACCGCGAGACGTCTCCCCTTGAGGAGTAAATTGTCTGGCGTTAGACAAAGTACAAGATAAAGTTGTTTCACAACAACAATTAGGGTAAAAACAAGGGATTTCCAGAACAAGAGCTAAAAATTATGCACCAATCATTAATACGTTTTATACTACATTTCAACATGATTAACCTCAATATCGTTACAGAAAGAAGAGGGGGGGGGGGGGGGAGGGGGAGCAAGAAAAGGAAGTGACTCGTAGTAGTTCATGACGTACACCTGCTATTGGTCAAGCCTTTGATGTTTCTCATATTTTTCATAGGTAAATGTTTTGAAATGTCATCTTTTGGTGAAAATAAAACAAAAAAGTTCGTAAAAGAAAAACGTGCTCAATTCATTGAATACAACAAGAAGCAACTCAGTCGAATTTATCCCGCTGGAAGCCGAATCGACTCGAGTAATTACAATCCACAAATGGCCTGGAGAGCTGGCTGTCAGATAGGTAAAATATAGAATAAATATTTATTTATTTATTTATTTATTTATTTATTTATTTATTTATTTATTTATTTATTTATTTATTTATTAACTTTGCCATGATTGTCATATTACAAATATAAATACAGACATTGAGACAACAGGCTGGGCAACCGCAACAGCTAATGCCAATTACTGCGGCCCCGAAACAGATAGAAACACTTTACGAATTACAAAATCTAAACTATACAATGTACAAGATAAACAATAAAGGATAGGCGACACAGTACACATAGTCTATTAACAACACGATGGTAGGATGTTCGTAAGATTCCTCGCTGAATGACATTTAACACACACAGTTTTCCAAGTGCGTGGGTCTTCTACGTTATAGCTATTTTGCAATGCTAAAAGATAGTAGTTAAATAGTGATTTCTTAAATTCTGTAAAAGTTCTGTTTTTTGATGTTATAGATTTAGGTAGTATATATGTATCGGATTAGCGTCTGCTTTTGGTCTGGCTTTACACTTGTACTAAAACTACTCTTGTACTTTAGTTGCGTTAAATTTTCAAACGGCGGGAGTTATGATGGATCTGTATCTTGGAAAATTTCGTCAGAATGGAAACTCAGGTTATATACTTAAACCGCTGCATATGAGAAATGGTAAGCTGTATTATCACTCTTGTACCATCATGGGAACTAGCTGTGCCTCTCTCTTTTTGGTGGTACTTTCCGATTTGTCTGTCTGTCTGTCTGTCTGTCTGTCTGTCTGTCTGTCTGTCTGTCTGTCTGTCTGTCTGTCTGTCTGTCTGTCTGTCTGTCTGTCTGTCTGTCTGTCTGTCTGTCTGTCTGTCTGTCTGTCTGTCTGTCTGTCTGTCTGTCTGTCTGTCTGTCTGTGTTGTTGTTGTTGTTGTTCTCCTCTCTTCTTCTTCTTCTTCTTCTTCTTCTTCTTCTTCTTCTTCTTCTTCTTCTTCTTCTTCCTTCTTCTTCTTCTTTCTTCTTTCTTCTTTCTTCTTTCTTCTTCTTCTTTCTTCTTTCTTCTTCTTCTTCTTCTTCTTCTTCTTTCTTCTTTCTTCTTTCTTCTTCTTCTTCTTTCTTCTTTCTTCTTCTTCTTCTTCTTCTTTCTTCTTTCTTCTTCTTCTTCTTCTTCTTTCTTCTTTCTTCTTCTTCTTCTTCTTTCTTCTTTCTTCTTTCTTCTTCTTCTTTCTTCTTTCTTCTTTCTTCTTCTTTCTTCTTTCTTCTTCTTCTTCTTCTTCTTCTTCTTCTTCTTCTTCTTCTTCTTCTTCTTCTTCTTCTTCTTCTTCTTCTTCTTCTTCTTCTTCTTCTTCTTCTTCTTCTTCTTCTTCTTCTTCTTCTTCTTCTTCTTCTTCTTCTTCTTCTTCTTCTTCTTCTTCTTCTTCTTCTTCTTCTTCTTCTTCTTCTTCTTCTTCTTCTTCTTCTTCTTCTTCTTCTTCTTCTTCTTCTTCTTCTTCTTCTTCTTCTTCTTCTTCTTCTTCTTCTTCTTCTTCTTCTTCTTCTTCTTCTTTCTTCTTTCTTCTTTCTTCTTTCTTCTTTCTTCTTTCTTCTTTCTTCTTTCTTCTTTCTTCTTTCTTCTTTCTTCTTTCTTCTTCTTTCTTCTTTCTTCTTTCTTCTTTCTTCTTTCTTCTTTCTTCTTTCTTCTTTCTTCTTTCTTCTTTCTTCTTCTTCTTTCTTCTTTCTTCTTTCTTCTTCTTCTTTTCTTCTTTCTTCTTTCTTCTTTCTTCTTTCTTCTTTCTTCTTTCTTCTTTCTTCTTTCTTCTTTCTTCTTTCTTCTTTCTTCTTTCTTCTTTCTTCTTTCTTCTTTCTTCTTTCTTCTTTCTTCTTTCTTCTTTCTTCTTTCTTCTTTCTTCTTTCTTCTTTCTTCTTTCTTCTTTCTTCTTTCTTCTTTCTTCTTTCTTCTTTCTTCTTTCTTCTTTCTTCTTTCTTCTTTCTTCTTTCTTCTTTCTTCTTTCTTCTTTTCTTCTTCTTCTTTTCTTCTTTCTTCTTTCTTCTTTCTTCTTTCTTCTTTCTTCTTTCTTCTTTCTTCTTTCTTCTTTCTTCTTTCTTCTTTCTTCTTTCTTCTTTCTTCTTTCTTCTTTCTTCTTTCTTCTTTCTTCTTCTTCTTCTTCTTCTTCTTCTTCTTCTTCTTCTTCTTCTTCTTCTTCTTCTACGTTCCTTTGTTCAACCTTCAGTGCTACGCATAATTTATAATTCATTAATTCAACCTCAATTTGATTACTGTGATGTTGTATGGGGCAATTTGTCTAAAGACTTATCAAATAAACTCCAAAAACTTCAAAATCGTGCAGCCAGAGTTATCACACAATCTGATTTCTCAATTCGTTCTCATGATATATTAAAGGACCTTGGTTGGTTAGATCTTTCTACTAGACGTTCGATTAGTAATCTATGTTGCGTATATAAATGTTTAAACAACTTAACGCCAACCTATTTGACAGATACATTTATTCAAAGAAATGACTCACATCCATTTCAACTAAGAAATCACGATGTAAATTTATCATTACCAAAACCAAAAACTGATTATATGAAACGAAGTTTTCAATATGTTGGGGCTAAATTGTGCAATAATCTTGACAGAGATTCACGAAATGCCTCAACTTTGAAATCTTTTAAAAGTAAACTTGTAAGATCATATATGGACTCACCTTGAATGCTTGTATGCTTGAACATACTATGGTGTTTTTCTTATTTTTATAAATTATAAAATTGAAAAAAATTTTATGTATATATATTTATGTATTGTAAAGTGATGTAAATAATGTACGGCTTGCATGTAAAGCAGTTTCTACTGATGTAACTACCGTATGTAAATAAAACTCTATCTATCTATCTATCTATCTATCTATCTATCTATCTGTCTGTCTGTCTGTCTGTCTGTCTGTCTGTCTGTCTGTCTGTCTGTCTGTCTGTCTGTCTGTCTGTCTGTCTGTCTGTCTGTCTGTCTGTCTGTCTGTCTGTCTGTCTGTCTGTCTGTCTGTCTGTCTGTCTGTCTGTCTGTGTATCTATCTATCTATCTACCTATCTTCTTTCTTCTTTCTTCTTCTTCTTTCTTCTTTCTTCTTCTTTCTTCTTCTTCTTCTTCTTCTTCTTCTTCTTCTTCTTCTTCTTCTTCTTCTTCTTCTTCTTCTTCTTCTTCTTCTTTCTTCTTTCTTCTTTCTTCTTTCTTCTTTCTTCTTTCTTCTTTCTTCTTCTTTTTTCTTCTTTCTTCTTCTTCTTCTTCTTTCTTCTTTCTTCTTTCTTCTTTCTTCTTTCTTCTTTCTTCTTCTTCTTCTTTCTTCTTTCTTCTTTCTTCTTCTTTCTTCTTTCTTCTTTCTTCTTTCTTCTTTCTTCTTTCATCTTTCTTCTTTCTTCTTTCTTCTTTCTTTCTTCTTTTCTTCTTCTTTCTTCTTTCTTCTCTCTTCTTTCTTCTTTCTTCTTTCTTCTTTCTTCTTCTTCTTTCTTCTTCTTCTTCTTCTTCTTCTTCTTTCTTCTTTCTTCTTTCTTCTTTCTTTTTTCTTCTTTCTTCTTTCTTCTTTCTTCTTTCTTCTTTCTTCTTTCTTCTTTCTTCTTTCTTCTTTCTTCTTTCTTCTTTCTTCTTTCTTCTTTCTTCTTTCTTCTTTCTTCTTTCTTCTTTCTTCTTTCTTCTTTCTTCTTTCTTCTTTCTTCTTTCTTCTTTCTTCTTTCTTCTTTCTTCTTTCTTCTTTCTTCTTTCTTCTTTCTTCTTTCTTCTTTCTTCTTTTTTCTTTCTTCTTTCTTCTTTCTTCTTTCTTCTTTCTTCTTTCTTCTTTCTTCTTCTTCTTTCTTTTTTCTTTTTCTTTTTTCTTCTTTCTTCTTTCTTCTTCTTCTTCTTTCTTCTTTCTTCTTTCTTCTTCTTCTTCTTCTTCTTCTTCTTCTTCTTCTTCTTCTTCTTCTTCTTCTTCTTCTTCTTCTTCTTCTTCTTCTTCTTCTTCTTCTTCTTCTTCTTCTTCTTCTTCTTCTTCTTCTTCTTCTTCTTCTTCTTCTTCTTCGTCTTCTTCTTCTTCTTCTTCTTCTTCTTCTTCTTCTTCTTCTTCTTCTTCTTCTTCTTCTTCTTCTTCTTCTTCTTCTTCTTTCTTCTTCTTTCTTCTTCTTCTTCTTCTTTCTTCTTCTTCTTCTTCTTCTTCTTCTTCTTCTTCTTCTTCTTCTTGTTTGTTTGTTTGTTTGTTTGTTTGTTTGTTTGTTTGTTTGTTTGTTTTTGTTTGTTTGTTTGTTTGTTTGTTTATTTGTTTGTTTTTTTTCTTGCGAAGCTATTTTCTTTGTGAGTTTTTATTGAAATAAGCTGATTTCTCATTTTCATATCTTAGAAGAAAGCAAGACAAACAATAACCCTCAAACACTTTCTGTCACGGTACAGTAATCAATAATTAGTAATCAATAATTAGTAATCAATGATTAATAGCAAATAGTATATATACAATAATAGTATTATATTATATTTACACAATTCTATTTTCGCGCATATATATTTCAGAATCCGATTCTCAAATACCACGATTGAGCGATTGAATCCAGACGCTGCTATTGGATGATTGCTTCTTTATACCAAAAATACATTTTGATGCAAGTTTGCTTAAACTTGAACTAAAAGAAGAGCAAAGACTTTCTAAGCGAAAGTTACCATGCATATTTTGACTGACTTCATAGACATGCAGTCCATGCAGTATGCATCAAGATTCAAGACAACGGTCAGCGTAAAAAGTTCAAGAGCGAAATAATTTTCGAGAACAACTCAATTTTTGCAACTATTTCTAACGTTTTCAGTTTATTTCTAAAGAGCTGTCTTTTCCAATTTTTAAAAGCAGCTCAGTAATCAATCAAGCTGTAGAAATAGCGTATTAAAACCGCTCACAAACCAACACATAGAAAAATTAAGCAAAATTGAGAATTGGACTAACAAACTGTTGAGAAGCAGCCTACCAAAATACTTACCAACATTCTCCATTTTGCATGGGTTTACTCAAGGTAAATCTTATCACTATTCCCATCCAACTTATCCATGTTTTTGTTACATGTTTTTTATGTAATAGATAAAGCATGAGCAGCGATCTGATTTACAAGGCGAGCTGCAAGCGAACCGTAGTAAATCAGACACAGATCGGCTGCGAATGCTTTATCGTACTTATCAAATGGACGCATCTAAATAGCCATGTTTTCAAACTATTTTTCGAGTTAGAGTGATTTTAGCAAAGTAAATTGAGGAAAAAGTTTATGTAAATCAGGACGAATCTGTATGCGATTTACATATATTGGTTAAATATTAATTTCTTTTGAATTGTCTTCAGGAATTTTGAATTTTTAATGAATTTGATAAGGGTTATTTTAACATTTTCAATTCAGATCATCAGTGGTCAGCACTTCCCTAAAGTAAGCGGGAACTCTAAGGGCGAGGTGAGTTTACAGAAGAGCTTAATTTATTTTTTTATTGTGTACATAATATTTATTATATAAATTTTTGTTGTTCTTGCTGTACAAGCTTCCTTGCATGGTTCTATTTCTAATACTTGGGCACACACATATATACGGTAACCCGTTCCCATGCAGGTATACAAATACACTTACAGTAAATTACAACTTCATTCTGTCATTTGAGTTCGAGTGTCTGACTTGTGACTATGGGCGCTTTCCAACTGACATTGTTATAGACTGGCCGCTCAGTTTGGCCAGAATGGACTTGCTTTTGATTGCGACCAAACTTTCCTGTCTGACAGCCCTAAGGTTCAAACGTATTGTGTTCCATTTTACCGGACTGTTACCCGCCAGCAGCGAATTGTAAAAAATTACTATGCGTTTAATATTTCAAATACTACATGTAATTGTTCTTTTTTAGATTGTTGATCCTTATGTTGTGGTGGCGGTGCACGATATTCCCGACGAGAAACAAGTCTTCCAAACAAAAGTCGTTAATAACAATGGTAATTATCTTTCTTGGATTTATAAACCTATCACACTTTTTTGAATTTGTTTACTAAACTAGTCAGAATAAATATACAAATATAAACTTCTGAAAATACAGAGTTTATTAAATATATCGTATTTCAGGAATATTCTCAGGAAAAAACATGAAAAAAAAACTTCTTTAAGAAATTATGTCAATTTTGTTAAACGTACACCAAGCGCCTTTACGTTTCTTTTGTCTTTTGGACGTTAAACGTACTTTTTATAAGAGTACATGCTTTGTTTTGTGTTTTATTTCATAAAACCTGTTTTAAGTGGACAAATTTTTGTTCTAGGTTTTAATCCATGTTGGAATGAAACGTTTAAATTTACAGTGAAGAATCCCGAGTTGGCTCTTGTAAGATTTAGTGTGTATGATCATGATGTTGGTGTGGATGATTTTATTGCTCAGTTTTCTCTTCCTTTCACCAGTATTAAACAAGGTGAGTAGAACAACAGCAGTCTGGTCATGTCAGGGGCGCCGGAGGGCAGCTGCCCCCCCCCCCCTGCCCTCACAGCGCGGGGGCAGCACGGGGGCAACCAATTGCCCTTTCTCGTAAGAGGAATGTTTTGTACAGGAATTGCCATTTGTATTATATATTGTATTAAATGACTTTTGTATTAATACCTCAAATGACTCATAAGCTAACTTATTACTGCAGACCATGCAGAGGCAGCAAACTAATTTTGCCTTGGGTTAGCTGTGTCCAACCTCGTTCTCAGGGTTTTTTTGAAATTTGGAGGGTGGGAAAAAGCCCTGGAATCGGCCAGTCACAGCACCCAAAAATACTGGGTGTAATAAATTAGCAATTTAGTTTAGTTTGCAAAATCAATCTGAGTAATGGCAGCCCCGTGGGAGAAGTTCATTGTAATGGCGGTCCTATTTGTCCCGTTGGCGGTCCCGTTGAAGCTATTTGGTCATTTGCCATGTTTTCTTAAATGTAAATAGGAGTGTAGCATCAATATGAATTCAGTCGTTGAATTTTCTTTCTCAATACATTGTCATTCATTATATTATACCGTTATGCTTTTTGGTTATTTTATGCTATAGAGAAAGATTGGCAAACATTTACCACGTGCAAAAATTAATGCTGAGAAAAAGTGCCCTTTTTATATGGCTGCCCCCACTGCCTTAAGTAGCTTCCGGCGCCCCTGGGTCATGTGCTGTGTCAGCACTATTTTTTGAACTCACTTATTAATTAATCAACAAACCATTGTTATAGATGTTAATACAACATGCTACTACTTTTCTTTTTCTTTTTTTTCTCTTCTCACCAGTTAATCTGCATATTTATGTAAATATAATCCATTTATATGTGTATGTAAAAGCTAGTGGCAAAGCTTAATAAATAAATAAATAAATAAATATTGTTTTCTATTTTACACGGGCCCACAGTAATTGGCATAAGTGGTAGTGGTATCCCTGCCAGATATGTATTTTGTACGTTTATTTACTAGTGGCGAAGTATAATAAGTGAAAAAAAAATAAACGTGCTAAAAGTGCTCAAAATGACCTTAATATTCTAAAATAAACAAAATACACTTGCCTTGGTTGTTGTTTGTGCTGACTTTGCGATAATATGTTGGTTTGCACGAAGAGTTTCGTGCTCGGCTTGCACTTGCTCGAATTATTAAACCCATTTAAAATAAGATGAAGACTGATTGATTGACTAACTGACTAACTGACTGACTGGTTGATTGATTGATTGATTGATTGATTGATTGATTGATTGATTGATTGATTGATTGATTGATCAACCAGAGATTGATTAATTGTAGCTTATTAACCAGCAAAGGCCAGTAATCAAAGGCGGTTGTTTTTTGTTGATCATTTTGAGTTGATTATTAAAAATGAACATTTCTGAAAACAGTATTGTGGAAAAGTGGGCAAGTTTTTTTGTCACTTTATTTTCTTAACACGACCCAGATTTTTATTTCCCTTTTTCGCTGTAATGTGTTTCAATCTCTTTAACTTTAAAAGAGTGTCTGTCTAATCTAGATGACTTTATTTCTAGGTTTTCGTCAGGTCTCATTGAATGGTCATGGAACAAAATCTCTTTTTCCTGCCTCATTATTTGTTCATGTAAATATTAATTAACAATTAAGAGATATATTTATGTCATATTTTTATACATAAAATACAAAACATTGTCAATCGCCAGACTTAGTCTGCATTCCAGTTCTCAAATGCGGTGTCTGAGAAGCAGATTATGCGTGACCTGTCTGGTTTGTTGCCAAATAGATCCATGGTACGTCTGTACCCGCGAATTGACTGGTCAGCGCTAGACACACTTAAATGCTTCTCTGATGAAAATATTGTTGGCAATGTTTTTTCATAATCGTAAAGATGTTATGGTAGTTGGTAATCGTGCGAAGTTTCATTTTAAAATTCGTTGAAGAAAAGGTGGTATCTTACGTGTGAAGTTTGTATTTTGGAGCGCCGCCATTAAAGTGGCCGAGCTTGAGAAGAATGAGTCGAGGAAGTTTATGACGTCATAGACTCAATAACAACAATGACCCCAGTCTCGTACCCAGGTTCTGGGTACGAGATTGCAATGACTCTTTGTTGACAAAAACAATGATCTTTGTTTCCATTGAGTCTATGACATCATAAGTTCTCCTCAACTCATTCTTCTCAAACACGGCCAATTTAATGGCGGCGCTCCAAAATACAAACTTCGCACGTAAAATACAACTTTGTTTTTGGGAATTTCCAAATGAAACTTTGTACAATTACCAAGGACCATAATATCTTTAGGATTATCCAGAAACATTACCGACAATATTTTCCATCAGAGAACCAATTTAATCTAGGTTGGATGTCTCGGATTGACAAAGCAGAAACTAAAAAAGAATTATTTAAACAGACATAGTTTCACGCTACTCTGGCTTAACTTTTTTGAACGTAGCTTAACGTAGTTTAAAAAGTTACTGTTCATGACCGTTACGGCTCAATGAACAGTAACCGTTTAAGCTACGTTCAATAGATCGTTTTCATCTGACGTCATGGCGGCCATATTGGTGTACCAAAACAATGAAATGGCGGCCATATTGGTGTACGGTATGGGAATTAGCTCTTTCTTATTCAAATATTTCGTATTGTTTCAGCATCCCAATGGGGCCACCGATCACGTGAGTGAAAACGATCTATAGACTATGTCTGATTCTTCACCTGGCTTCCTTGAGAATTCTTTTGTTGTTGACTTTAAGCCCGCAGAGTGGGATTATCTGTATCACCTCTAAACTCCAACAAACACCCCAACCTTACCTGTGACCATGCAGGTTTAAAGCTTAGCTTACTTTTGCGCTAACCACCTCAACTACTACTAGCTTGTCACGATTCTAACATTTTGAGTAAACCTAAGCCAAAAAAACTTTAAAAACTTTAAAATAGAAAACAAAAATAACTAAATAAAAAATCAGGTTTAGCGCTGACTATAGTGAGGAGCAGACGTACCCCAATGTGTTCATTCTAGCTGCAAACGTGGCCAAGTTTTCTTCGCAGTCGTCATACGTCAGCCGCACTCCATTGAGTGACGTCAATGGGAGCCTACAACATGACCCAGCTGTTTAACATATTGACTGGACCATTATTTCACGAATAGGCGAGTTTCAGGGTGTTGCGCGCGCATCATTTTTCAAAAAACAACTGGCAAGCTCCACTCAAACTAAACATACTGTTTAAAATCAACAAAGTATAGATACAGTTTCTGGGTTTTTAACACTGTTATTCTGCTGTTGTTGGCTCGCTATCAAGTCGGTTTGCCATTGCTTACTTTGTGGGGAGCCCGCCAAGAGCCCGCCAATTCCTTTGCAAAATGATGCGCGCGCAATATCCTGAAACTCGCCTATTTGTGATTATTCATTAATTGTAATCTCACATGTATTGATGTTCATGAAATACGTTATTTTTTATATATTAAAATATCGTGCTTAACCTCAAAATAAAGTTTAAATTTTCGGACACTGTCACCATGTATCATTCCCTACTTTCTCTACAGTGCACTTAAATGTGATCGTAAAGGTGCACGAGTTTTGCCAAACTTACACTAATAATAATAATCTTTATTTCCATTCTTATGCTAAGAAATACAAATGGAATTACATCAAATGTTTTTAAAAACTACCTATCTATATACACATTTAAAAAGTTTTGAAAAAGTTTTGGCAAGTCCGACGTGTTCAAAATAGCCTAAAAATTCACCAAAGTACGCAGATATTTAAAAAAGTGAGGCAGTCCTCGGTATGAAAGAAGATCTATGTCTTTCAGTTCCAGAAAATATCCATACTTTTTTCTTGTTTGACCTAAGATGGTAGTTGTGGCTTACGTGTTTCGGAATTAGGTCTGAGCAAGGATGTGTGTCCTCATCCATGATACGCCTATTTGTGATTATTCATTAATTGTAATCTCACATGTATTGATTTTCTAACTTCTTCTCTGAATGCTTTCAATCTCAGCCTCGAGATAGCTAGGAAGACCGCCCCAAATTGGAGCCCCATACTCGAGTAGGGGTCTGATCTTAGTTTTGTAGCAGGTAATACCGACTTCATCCGGGAGATGTGCCCGACGACATTCTCTGAGAAAGAATAGTCTCTTGTTCGCCTTTTTGGTAATGTGATCGTAAAGGTGCACGAGTTTTGCCAAACTTACACTGACTTGTGCTACCCTAACCGTAACCCTAGTTTAACCCTAGCTCTAAAGCCTGGTTCTCATATCTCGCCGATGGTCGCTGATCGTCGCCGACCCATGATTTAGATGTATGTTAAGTAAAAGAATAAAAGCACTGCTTTTCTGCATTGTTCTTTATTACTTAACATGCTGCTGCACTTCCCGTTTTAACATGCATCTAAATCACAAATCGCCGACGATCGCGACCATCGGCGACATATGAGAACCAGGCTTAACCGTAACCCTGATGACCTAGGGTAATTGTACCACCACCATTGCATAGACATGGACAAAAGCTTTCAAATTGTGTACAGAATTTTTGATTACATTATTTCACTGATCCTATTTATTGCATAATCGCATCAGAATTTACTATACAAACGATTGAGTACGTTTTATACTTTAAGAAAGTGGATCTTGCTTAATTCATTTTATAATAAATGAAAACTAAAAGTTGTCTTAGATTCTGTCTTTTTACGTTGTAAAAAGTACTTGTTCTAGTAATTTAGACTATTCTTGGATATGATGCGCATAAACAATATTCTTAGGCGGTAATACTGGTATATATCCGTGGCATTCTTAAGGATGGATTATCGAAGTATTACATGTACAATATTCTTCTTGCTATCTCATGATGATAATCACAGTTCTATAGAACATTAATATCGAATAACGAGTTGGTCTTTCTTGGTCGTGTTATGCCATCTAAAATAGAAAGAGTCACATAATCTTATCACAAACTCATAAAGAAACTTTAAATAAATATTATTATATAGCACGAATTACTTTCGGTAAAATCACGGACTGTGATTGGTTGCTGACGTGGCGAGTTTCTCCGTAATGCCCGCGGGCATTATGAAAATTATTAATGCTCTACGATTGGAAACAAACAAAAAATCCAAGTAAGAAACTTTTGTTGCCGAAAAACGACGAAAATAAATGAAATAAACGCCGATGAACATTATAAAAGTAAATTCTATTATCCAGACGAGAAAGAAACAACAGAAAATAACGCTAGTTTGGTGTTTTGACGAAGTTAAAGGGAGCGAAGACCAAAAATACAAGATTGATTTTGAAATAAAAAGTGCCATATAATAAACTACGTACTATACGTAGACCATTCGGTCTTTACGGTAAAATATTAAACCTCGGTCTTGAACGTATTAAAGTTACAGATACCCTAGGAAGTCATTTCAAGAAATTTGTTACCACTCGCTCAATGTTTTTCCGATTTGTCTCAAATTTGCACTAAATGTAGTTACGTATGTGATGGACACTATCGTATTATACAGTAAATAAAAAATAAAATATTGTTGCATATATACTCATCAGTTTAAAATCACAGTACCTTCGCGCCGCGGTTTAAGGCGGTCTTTGGTTTTACCAAAAAGCTCTCAATTTATCATATTTACACTTCTCAATGTTTGTTCTAAAAAGTGTGTTCGCGCATTTTATTTATGTAACGATTACCTGAGTTACAAGCTTTTATTTGTCAATTGCTTGTGCCACAACATAGATCGAGGAATAAAATATCCTAGCTGCTAAACCACTACATTAATTAAAAAATGTAATAAAAAAACACCCTTTTTTAGAACAAACATTGAGAAGTGTAAATATGATAAATTGAGAGCTTTTTGGTAAAACCAAAGACCGCCTTAAATCGCGGCGCGAAGGTACTGTGATTTTAAACTGATGAGTATATCTGCAACAATATTTTATTTCTTATTTACTGTATAATACGATAGTGTCCGTCACAAACTTAACTACATTTGGTGCAAATTTGAGACAAATCGGAAAAAATTGAGCGAGGGGTAACAAAATTCTTGAAATGGCTTCCTAGGGTATCCTGTAACCTTAACTTCGCTAAATACCTCATTCTCGGTTATTAAGTAGTTAATATTACTACAAATATAATATTTTTGCAATGTACAGTTCGGATAGTTCGACAGTAAAAGTAAATGAATCGTGTAGAATTGAAATCTACTTACACAAAGACACACATGTTTTCCCATCTTTGGAGATTGTCGTATGCGTGGGACATCTGCAGGTATACTTTTTGTAGGATGGACTAAGAAGACAAATATGGCTGCAAGCACCATTGTAAACTGCACAGGGATTGAGAATAACTAATAAGAAAAACAAAGAAAAACTTTAAAATTCATTAATAATTCATGAAGAAAATTCAAAAGAAATGATTGTTTAAACAGATGTTGTAAATCGGATACAGTATTGCCTAATAAAAATTCAATGTTGTATCCGATTTACAGCGTACTAATTAGGACCCATTGACTCAAACTGAGCTTTTTCCTCGTTCAAATAATTTGTTTTTGCCTTTTCTACGACTGCTAAACAAAGTATTCATGATATAAACTCATCGTAGTTTAAGTACTATTTACAGAATGAGTGACCGTTCTGTATCGGGGTATACAGACACGAGGCGAAGCCGAGTGCCTGTATCCCGATACAGAACGGACACGAATTCTGTAAATGACTTCTAAAACGCCTATTAAGGTAACTAAACAAAAATAAATCATGTTAACAGCTGATAAACCTTCGAGGTAAGGTTTAATAGGCTACGAATATTAAATTAGTGATACGAGCATGCGCTTTAATTTAATATTAGTCCCACATTTTCTATTCTACGTGACGTGGCATAAATGGCCATTCTGATTATCATTTGTTATTCAACAAATGTTGTTGGGCAACAAATGTTTGCATCTTCATCTTGTATGAGGACGCTACCGGCGTACCTCACTCAAGATAGTTGAATGCGAAGTGTCTGTACACTTGCTACAGAACTGATATGATCGGTGTCTGTAAATGTGATACAGAACTGATGTTTTATTAAACAGTTCTGTATCACATTTACAGACACTGATATCAGTTCTGTACCGGGGTAAACAGACATTGATTAAACATTAATTTCTTTTGAATTTTCCTCATGAATTATTAATGAGTTTTAGAAGTAAGATTTTGGCTCGCCATTGTAAATCCCATACAGTTCGGCCACGAATATTGTATCTATTACTTGTCAACTGTTCAAATAGATACTGCCCAAGTAGGGTTAACATTCTGTTTCTGTCGGTCTGTTTCAAAGCGTCTTTCCTGGGAAGAACATATTGATAAAATATCCCAGAAAGTATCATCGGCAATCGGGGGTCTTAAATACGTCAGGCCGTTAATTTCAGAGGAAACTGCTATTCTAATCTATAAGTCGCTCGTTCTACCTTATTTTGACTATTGTGACATAGTATGGGATCACTTTTCGGTGCATCAAACAACTCGCTTACGAAAACTCCAAAACCGTGCTGCACGAGTTATTACTAAACAAGGCTATGAAGTTATTTAGATCCCATGATATAAGAATGATATTAAAGCTTTATGTATAGTGGAGCAAAACAATGGAATGATCTCTCAATTGAGCTCAAATCTAAAACTACGCTATCTTCATTTAAAAAGCATATTGCATCCTTTGGTCCTCGTTAGCTATTAACATTTTTCCCCATTAAGTATTTTATAAAACACTTTGTATATAGTATTATACAGTACTTTGTATTTTAAATCATTAAATCAAAACTAATTCTCGGCTCTCATGTAAAACAAATATTGTAACGTTTGTTATAATTTTGATGAAATCCCGAGTATAAATAAAGTTTCTGTCTGTCTGTCTGTCTGTCTGTCTGTCTGTCTGTCTGTCTGTCTGTCTGTCTGTCTGTCTGTCTGTCTGTCTGTCTGTCTGTCTGTCTGTCTGTCTGTCTGTCTGTCTGTCTGTCTGTCTGTCTGTCTGTCTGTCTGTCTGTCTGTCTGTCTGTCTGTCTGTCTGTCTGTCTGTCTGTCTGTCTGTCTGTCTGTCTGTCTGTCTGTCTGTCTGTCTGTCTGTCTGTCTGTCTGTCTGTCTGTCTGTCTGTCTGTCTGTCTGTCTGTCTGTCTGTCTGTCGTATCGTCTGTCTGTCTCTGTCGTATCGAAGGGCAAAATTTTGGAATTCACTTCCTAATTCTGAAAAGATGACAATTATAAACCAAATAAAAATCAAATAAAAGCGAATAGTTTACCGGGTGATTGACGGGATCTATCGAAGATTGTCAGCTCCATTGGTTGAAAAATCCTTTGTCGTACTTTTATGTCACCCAATCCCTCGTATTTATCCGCTCGATAGATTGCTTGAAACTGCCAATCAGACCAATAAACAAAATCCTTATAAATAGTGAGACCAAATGGATGCTTTAACAATGTTGTTAAAAAATAATTACGCTTTCCTCCACCGACACTCATTCTTTCTATTCTGTCATAATAGGCATCTGCCCAGTAAATGACGTCATTCGCATAATCAATGGTCACCGCATTTGGCCATTTCAAACCAGTCTCAACGACTTTTCGGCGACTGTCAGGATTACCATCCAATGCAATTGTAGCGAGATAAGGACGTGCGCCCCAGTCAGTCCAGAACAAATAACTATAAAAACATTTTAAGACAATAATCTGTTCAAGTATATTAAAGTGCTTATGAAACGAAAGTTAAGTTTGTCTTATTTGAAAGTACTTTTAAAATGACGAATGAACAAATAGCAATGTCATACTTCTACGAAAAAGGTAAATTAATTCTTCCCAGTATAGGTAATATGCCGCAGTAAACCTTAACCGCCACATGCCACATTTATAAAAAGGGCATTTTTATTTCAGAAAAAGGGCACATTTTCCAATTTTGAAAGAAAGTGGGGGGAGGGCATCTGCCCCCAGTACGCCCCCCCGGTTCCGCAGCCATGTTGACATGAGGCCGACCCGAACTCAGGCTGGAATGAATTTTGAATTTTCGGTTTTGTTTACATGAGGCTGGTCTTGAAATGATATGGTTCCTATTACGTTAGTTAAAAAGTTGTTTTTCTCGTAGTCCGAATCGGTTCAGATTAGACTTGCTCTAGCGGCTGGGAGGCATCTAGATGCCCTGGGGCATTCTGAAGGGGAGGGGGCATCTGGTCCTGTTACATTGACGTGAACTGAGGCTATGTGCACACGATAACGTTTCCGAGCGTTTTCGCATTGGTTAGGGTTCTCAAGGGAATCGAAAACAATCAGTTCATTACTTGAAACAATACGAAACCGCTCGGAAACGTACTCATGAAAACGATCTAAGTAAAAACAGTACAACCGACCTAAAGTCAGTGAAATTGAGGTTTGTATTCGCAAAATAGCAACGAGGATGACGTCAAAGTAAGCATTTGGGTTTCTTTCCTCCTTTTCCTATAAGAAACTGGTTGAAAATTGTAATAAAGAAATGATAAAATATAGAAGATATTATTCAAGTATATCATTAACATGCGAATTGGGTAATAGGGAGTTTAAAGTGCCTATGAAGTGAAAAATTCGTTGGCATTTTTGTTGTTTTATTGTACAGAGGAGCATGGCAGGAGCACTCACTGAAAATTTCAAGAGAATCTGATGCGTAGTTTTCGCGCTATTAACTCTCAAAGTTTGCCATGGCTAGTTCGTTCTTGGAGAAAAATTGGGCTTTCGGAAACAATGCTTATGACGTAGCAGATGGACAACTATGCATAAGAACAATAGATTTCACTATTAATGATCCATCTGCGTACGTCATAAGGCATTGTTACCAAGAAGCCCAAATTTCCCCAAAGCAAACTATCCACGGCAAATTTTGAGAGTTGATAGCGCGAAAACTACGCATCAGATTCTCTTGAAAGTTTCAGTGAGTGCTCCTGTCATGCTTCTCTGTACAATAAAACAACAAAAATGCCAACGTATTTTTCACTTCATAGACACTTTAAGCAAACGCAACGGCATCCTCGTTGAACGTCAACGACGACGTCCTTAATACAATAGAATTTTCAACAGACATCAAAGAAAATGAATAACATTTTGTCCCAAGAGTAATTCTAACGCCGATACAACGTTAAGGCTGATTCCCATTCAAGAAAATCTTCCCTGGGCAGATCGGACAGGACAGTTTTCTTTGTCTTGCGAGCTTTCGGTCAGAACTAATTGTTTAACGCAAGGAAAACTTTCCTGTCCGTTCCTGCATGTCCTGCGGAAAATTTTCCTGAGTGGAAGCTAGCCTTTATTCCGATACTTTTCACGTCTTCAGGACGACGTTAACTCGTGAAACGTTAAAACCTGTTATAGTTGAATTTGACTTCAAACTATGCGACAAAATCCTTTTAGAACTCTAAAGTTTTTGGGTGTTGAAAAAACATACTTTAAGTATTCAACACTACGTAAACGGATTAGATATTGAACTTTAGATTGGGGTCGTTGTCCTAGCTTGCTTAAGCTGCCTAATATTTCTCATGTAAGAGAACATTATCTATGCAAGTTATGCCTACTTTGACGACATCTATATTACCATTGTGGAAAAACAAACCCCAATATAGCTACAGTTTAAAAAAAAGTTAAATATAAACCTAACTTTTACCCAAGTATAACATTTTTACTTACCCAATTTTTGGATGCAGTGCAAGTGAGCGTGGTTTGCGCAGTCCCGTTGTAACAATTGAACAACGATGTTTAGTATCAACATCAATTACTTCTATTTTACGTGACTGACTATCAATCCAGTACAGTTTGTTGGTAATCCACTCAAACGCCACACTTTCTGGAGTAAAGACATATTTATCGGTAATGACCGTCGTTGATATCAGGTCACCATTGTGATTTACAGCACTTTTCATGATTGCGTTCTTCACTGTATCAGCCCAGAAAACGTAACTATTCTTCACGTCAATATCAAGTCCTGTCACTGATTCCACTTCTTCAATTCTCTTAATTCCTTTTTCTTGTGTCAAGTCACATAAACCAATGTAACTTTTTCTGTTTCCAAAAACTAACCAAGGCTTATCCGTCACTAATAAAAAAAATAGAAGTAAGGCAAAGAACGAAAAATGAAACAACAAAAAACATTAAATTAACAAAACTAATTTGCTTACAACAATATTGTTCATCTGTGTTATCCATGCAGTCCTGTTTGCCATCGCATTTTTGGGCTGCATTAAGACATTTGTTTTTATCACAGAGAAATTGTTTCCTTGAGCAAGAAGCAGCAACTGAAAGCAATAAAAAGAACGAGAGTTTGAGTACATGCAGGGGTGGATTAACACAAAAGCAGATGTAACAAATGCTTGCCCGACGGCCGACGCTTTAGATGAAGCAAGGCAAGCAAGCCGTAGTAAATCAAAATATCAGATACAGATCTGCTGCGAATGCTTTATCGTGTAGCATCTAAATAGCCATGTTTTCAAACTTTTTTCATTTTTCAAGTTGGAGTGATTTTAGCTAAGTAAATTGAGGAAAAAGTTTGTGTAAATCAGGACGAATCTGTTTATGCGATTTACAGATATTGATTAAATATTCATTTCTTTTGAATTTTCTTCATGAATTTTTAATGATTTGATAAGTATTATTATTACCAGTGTCTTGTATGTAGCTCTGTATATTTTCAGCTTAGCTTCAGGTGTAGCGAATTTACGATGAACTTGAAAAAAAATCACAAATCTCCGGGGACCGGGTATTGCCCTGGGGGACAGGGGGTGGTTACATAAAGAATTGATCTATGTATTACAGCCTATTGAACTTGGCCTTACTTTCACTCATGTGGTTATAAACTTTTCGTTTATCATCCTTGCATGGTGGTAGACTCACCATTAGCATTTTGATAGACAGTCTTTAAAGCATATCCGGTAATGAAATTGCTTAAATGTATGACATATATTAACAAATCTAAAACTTTACTCACCTCTTGGCTGACATCTTTTAAGATCATGGCTGATTTGTAAATTGTCAGGACACTGGCACGTGAAACGATTTTCGTCACTGGATAGAAGACAGAGATGGCTGCAACCACCATTGTTTATTAAACATTCACTAGCAACTAAACAACAATCATATATATTATTATATATCAAGTGGCAAAGTCCGTTTTTCTTGCTCTCTGATTGCGCAAGCGGTTCTTGCGTGGTGGTCCAAAAATCGTAATGTTTCCCGATGGCGAAAAATATGAGAACCGGAAGTAGATGATCAGGTCTAGTTTGTCTTTGTTTTGTGATATATATAACAAAACACTTATTTACTGGTACATCGGGAAAACATTGTTTTGTGGCCCCTCTACCGCTCGTTGTTGCCCTCGGCTTCGCCTCGGGAAAATAACGGCAGTCTCTCGGTGCAAGTAAATAAGTGTTTATTATAAAACGAACTACTACAGTATATAAGTCAGTTTGTAATTTCAACTGCGCATCATAATGACGCGTTTTGCGTCAGGATAGAACTTATTTCAATTCATAACATCAGGCTGAAGAATTCAGTATAACGAATTTGGAAGTGTTAATAAAAATGCAAATGATCCTGCGACCTTAGTCTGATGGTGTCCTCTACGCACGCTCTGATTGGCTGGGCTCCGTGCATTTATAAGAGAACAGAAGATCGTGAATGACGTAAAATGGCGTAGGCTGGCGTCGAATGGCCGCCAAATTTCAAAAGTGGCCAACTTTTAGCTTGTTTTTTCCCTCTTCTTATTTTATAAAACAAATAAAACATACCGCTACTGTGCATATGTACTCTTATAAGTGTACGTTTAACGTCATTTGAACACGAAAGAGGTGTAAAGCCACTCTGCTATCGCCTCGTGCCTCTACTCAACTTCTTTCGTGTTCAAATGACGTCAAACGAACCTGTATATAAGAGTACATATGCACGGAGCTTTATGTTTTATTTGTTGAAAATAAGTTTTATTCTGATATTGATACGCAGTCAATTCAGTCCTCCACAGGGTTTTTTTTTACCTGCCGATGATATCATGACTATCTCAATTATCATAACCTAAGTATACTGAAATATTTATATTTGCAACTTCAAAATTTTATGAAAGTGGTTCCCTGATGAAAATATTGTTGGCAATGTTTTTGTACAATCCTAAAGATGTTATGGTAGTTAGTAATCGTGCAAAGTTTCATTTCAAAATTCGTTGAGAAAAAGGTGGTATTTTACGCGAGCTTGAGAAGAATGAGTCAAGCAAGCTTACGACGTCATAGACTCAATAACAACAATGAACCCAGAGCCTGGGTACGAGATTGCAATGATCCTTTTGTTGACTACAGAGCTTTTTCTATGACGTCATAAGTTCTCCTCAACTCATTCTTCTCAAACATAGCCAATTTAATGGCGGCGCTCTAAAATGCAAACTTCGCACGTAAAATACAACTTTGTTTTGGGGAATTTCGAAATGAAACATTGTATAGTTATCAAGGACCATGATATCTTTAGGATTATCCAGAAACATTACCGACAATATTTTCATCGGAGAAGCACTTTAACAGTTGCCTATAACTTCCAATCCAAGCCTTCCCCCACATTATCTTTCCCTGTGAGTAAGAACAGGAGTAAAAAAGTTGAGAAAAGGCGGAAAGGTTGATAAAAAAAAATGCTTATTACCTGCTTCGTGTTTCTTTGCATCGATGAAAGTTATAGCTAAAGGATATGACGAAAAACTAGACGTTTTTTCTGTGTACTTGTACATAGAATATTTTCCAACTTTTTCCAAAGTTTTAGTCTCCCAGTTTGACCAATAGATGTGTGTTGAACTGACCGCTATTGAAAATGGGTAACCAACATTTTGCAAAAATATTTTTCTGTTTGTTCCATCGAGATCACAGCTTTCTATTTTTTTCAATTTGGCGTCGGCCCACCACAAAGTGTTGGATGAATAATCGATGGTCAGTGCATTAGGCCAGACAATTTCTTTGTCAATGAGTGTTCTTTGAGTTTGCAGATTGCCATCCATGCTACATCGAGATAATCGAGGATGATTTCCCCATTCAGTCCAAAACATGTAACTAAAAATTATCGAGAATATTGTTATTATTATTATTATTATTCCTTTTTGGAGATGTTAAACGATCTAGGTCTTGATAAAAAACACCAAAATGTTTGTATTAAGAAAATAATGTCTATCGCCATTAGAACAACATACTATATGTTTTGTTGTAGAAACAAGGATTGGACAAATCCAGACTTAATGAACATTTAAAGATACATTTTAAATTCAAATTTTTCTCAGATATAGTTGTAAACAATAAATTGGTTCAAGTACCGTAGTCAATTATAAATTACCTTAATTAGTGAGATTTATAATTGTATATATATATAAAGTGTTTCAATAAAGTTTCCATTATTATTATTATTATTTATTTACAGTAATAATATATTTAGAATTTAAATACTTAGTACACTTTTTCAATAATGTCAATCAATTAATGTCAGTTAGTTCAATTAAAAATATATAAAATCCGTCCAAATATTAAATTAGTTAAAATGTACATCCAAAGTTATTATTATTATTATTATTATTATTATTATTATTATTAATGAAAAACCAGTCAACAATTTTAAGAAATATTAATGAAATACCAGTCAACAATTTTAAGAAATATTAATGAAATACCAGTCAACAATTTTAAGAAATATTAATGAAATACCAGTCAACAATTTTAAGAAATATTAATGAAATACCAGTCAACAATTTTAAGAAATATTAATGAAAAACCAGTCAACAATTTTAAGAAATATCTTATAAAACATATTCCGAAAATAAACATCTTGAAAAACGCAACTTATGGATAAAAAACAAGACACAAATATGAAATGGTGATATTTGACTTTATTTAAAGTCATCATCAGACCATTACTTGGTCTGTGACGTAGATAAAAAATAGCCAATCAAATGTTCGGAGGCAAAACAAACTGATAACTAATGAGAGGCAATAAAAACGTGAGTTCTTACCCTGATGGATGTACTGCAATAGCACGTGGTTTGTCTAAATTCATTCCAACAAAAGTTTTTCTATGTTCTCCCTGTAAGCCAGAAACACTAATGGAAGAAGATAAACTATCTGTCCAGTACAAATTTTGTCCAACCCAGTCAACAGCTATTCCTTCCACAACACCAAGACCGGATGCGATAACGACCTGGGGATATAGACCGTTAAGACTTCCGCGTCTTATTTGTTTTCTTCTCACATCGCTCCAATAAATCATTTGCGTTTGAGTATCAACATCAAGAGCTACTACACCGGTTAGTCTTGTATATAAATCCTCAACAGTTTGTAAGTCTTCGGAAATCTTTTTTATTGTCGATTTTGCTGCTAAAATGATGGATGGATCACCCACTAAAAGAAATAAAACAATAAAGAAAAGGCTGCAATTGATTGATAATTAAAAATTCACAAATGTAATTGACTGAGAATTAATTTAAAATTATTAATATTATATAAAAAACCTCATCTAATAATTCTTTAATATTCTTACCGCATTCTACTTCATCACTCCCGTCTCTGCAGTCCCTCTCCTGGTCACAAACCCATCTCTCATGAATACATTCTTTTGATGAAGAACATTCAAAGTGCTTTTCACCACAACCACGTCTGACAAAAACAGTTGGTCTTGCTGACCGTGATGAGCCCTCGTCTGAGAACAAAACGAGAAATAATCAGCAAACAGCTTAAAGGGTCAGAGCAACAAAAACAAACCAAAGCTTCAAATATGTGGATAATAGCGGATTTTTCTTACAAACAATTTGTAAATTTTTGCTTCGTGCTTTCCCAGAGACAAGGAAAATCGTCTGGTGTTAGCCAAAGTAAAATACGAAAAGAGAACTTGGGGTTTAGAGGGTTGAATATTATCGCGTCTAGCTTATTAAAGTCTAGTTCTCATAATGTCGCCGACAGTCGCAGATCGTCGCCGATTTATGATTTACGTGCATGTTAAGTAATAAAGAACACTGTAGAAGTTCTTTATTACTTAACATGCTGCCGCACTTCCCGTTTTAACATGCATCTAAATCATAAATCGGCAATGATCTGCGACCGTCGGCGATGTATGAGTCATAATGTCGCCGACAGTCGCAGATCGAGTCGCCGACTTATGATTTAGGTGCATGTTACGTAATAAAGAACAATGCAGAAAAGCAC
This sequence comes from Corallium rubrum, assembly GCA_964035015.1. NCBI lineage: Eukaryota > Metazoa > Cnidaria > Anthozoa > Scleralcyonacea > Coralliidae > Corallium > Corallium rubrum. Next base: position 444,836 of record OZ035998.1, read on the forward strand.
TGCTTTTCTGCATTGTTCTTTATTACTTAGCATGCTGCTGCACTTCCCGTCTTAACATGCATCTAAATCATTAATGCGACCGTCGGCGCTGTATGAGAACTAGGCTTAACTATATACTAGAAACTAATTAACCACTGTAAACCAAACACAAACAAAAACGAACACAATTATAGTAAACAAAAATAGGACCCGAAAGCAAGTATGTGTAAAGAACTTTGACTTTTTAGTAAAATATTAAAGAAATACCAAATGGTTTTCCGTGTTTGGATACTCTGATCCAAACACGTGGGAAATTGCGAGACTGGAGAAAAGCGTAACAAAACATGAGCCGTAGGCGAGAAATTTCCCAAGTGTTTGGATAAGAGTCTCCAAACACGGAAAAAACCACTTGGTATTTCTTTTATAAAATAATCACAAGTGAATATGATTTACTGTCCGACATTTTCAAAAAATCGTTTTGGCGGGAATTTTCCGTGTTTGGATACTCTGATCCAAACACGGCAATTGACCAATCAGGGCTCGCGTAGTATACGTGTTATTTTATAATAATTTTTACCTTCACAGTTTAGTTCATCTGAATTATCACCACAGTCATCATCGCCATCACATCTCCATGTTGAATACGTGCATGAACCAGAGTTACAGAGAAACTTAGTTTCACCACAAACGTCTGACAAAAACAAGCAAAATGCTATAATAACCAAGTCACACGAGATTGACTATACTAGTATATACAACTTAATAAAACTGCTGTGATTGTTTTGAACAATGTCAGAAACGATTCGTTATTGGTTGTTTTTGCTTTATCATTCAATTCCTACTTAGCATGACAATTTTATATAAAATCATATGTTCATTTAGTTGCTTGAAGTCAGCAAGTTTTATCAAGTATAAAACGACTTGCCCATATGATCAAATACAAGCAGGTAATTGAACGGTATATTTAATGGATAGTATAATGAGTTTTTGAAGTAATTTTCAAACACGATCAGTATGGCGTTTTATCAAGTTTAAAAATTCGAGCATGCGACTTAAAATACGTTCCGTTATTTTATTGTTTTTGCTTTGAATCATTCAATTGCAGATAAGGATGGCAATTTTATATAAAATTGAATACTATGTGCATTAGTATTGTTTCTGACGTCAATAAGTTTTATCATATAAAACTACGGTATACTGGTTTCCTTTGTATTTTCCTCATGAATTATTAATGATTTTTGAAGCATATATATAAAACACCTGAAACATAATCTACAACTCAAATCTATACTCATGAGATATTGCGACTCTTGGAAAAAGTAAAACTGTTACTCTCGAGATGCGAGATTCAGCCGGTGCTTTCAGTTCGTTACTCCAGTTAGCTAGTTTTTTCGCTATTTTTTTTTATAGGCGATAGCCAAGTGTTTTAGATCTGATAAAACACGTACTGCAAATGTTTTAAATAGCTTAAAAAATAATTCATTTGCATGGTTCATTGGCATAGTAATGTCGAAAAAAATTGTTGTCTACGCTGAGAAAATCAAAGCTAAAGTTTGTGTAAATCAGGAGGATTTTTTATCAGATTATCAAACCACGGACATGGTAATAATGAAGCAACAATATATATAACTTTTTTAAGCAACAATAACTTTTGATTGTTATTAATTTTCACAATAAACAAATTTGATATGAAATGCACAGGGGCGGATACAGGGGGGTGTGTGTAACTGGGTGACTAGTCACCCCCCTTCCCTGTCCCAACCAATACAGGATTATACAGCGATACACTAGCAGCTGTTTACACAAATCACAACAGTCACTTGTGTGTAAAACGTGCATAAATTATATTGTATAACAATGCTTATTGATACAGGCCGTAGCTATGGCCTCTCCTTTGCAATAAGATTGGACATCATGATACGCTAATACCTTGTAAATTTTAAAACCCAATTTTAAAACAGTAAGAATCACAATTATATAGACGTATTGTACACAATCCCAATCTGAAATCTGAATATACATAGCAATTTTGGAACATAAACTTATAAAACATATCCTCATGAGTCCACGACAATGACGACATGTCCTCCTACATGATGCATGCCTTGTATGGTATGGTGTATTCATATATTTGGGTATTTTGTTTGGTAATTTATATCCTTCAAAACTCTTTCAAATCCCCCTCAAAATGCAGGAAATGCTATTTCAGAGACTCTAAAATTCAACATTTTCCGGGCGAGCATGACCCACCTGGAAGTTTGTTGCACCTTCGGCGCTCCCCTGCCACCACGTAGTAAGTATTGCTTGCCCCCTCCCCCCCCCCCCCCCCTTGTGCCCTTGTTAAATATTGTAAAAGAAACAACTGAGTACTTTTAGTCACCCCCCTTGCGAAAATCCTGTATCCGAAACTGATGCACAGCTCTTTATTACTATACTTATCAAACTGCTGTTCAATTCAAAGATGACTGGACGACGAAATATGGTTGAAATATTACGTCAGACTTCTACGTTCCCTGTTTCGGCAGTATATCCAACCTTAATTATTTGAAAGTTTGCGTGGCGATAAAGTATTCAGGATAGGTTTTGTGGAAACACCACGTTTAATATTTATTTGCTAAGCTTTCGGCCTGTTGCACTGGCCTGTGGACTCAGGCAGAGCACTAAACACCAAGCCATTTGCTAACGCCATTTATAAACTACAAATGATCAATTGAATCACGCAAGCACACAATAAATGACATTAACAAACAGCTTGTTGTTATATTGCTCTGATGAAGGCCTGAGTCAACACGAAAGCTTAGCAAATAAATATTTTACGTGGTGTTCCACAAAACTTATCCTGAATATCCACCTTACTGTATTTCAAACTAGAATATAATTAATATATATTGAACATAAAAAAGATAGTTAACGTTCACAATACTTACCCACTGTTTCCGAAAGACCTCGTACAGGTCTAGTAACTGGTCTTTGTCTCGAAGTTGAAGTTGTTGTTGGTACTGTTGTAGTGACACAAAAAACAATAAATTATAAACATGTCTGAATTAATAATCGTGCTTAAATATACTAATTTACTAAACAAAATTGTCTCACATTAGGAAATATTCTCATTTGTGGAATCTACTTATTTTGTTTTATTAAGATCTTTGCGTTATTAAGACATAGAAAACTACACTGTACACCAATAATTTACATAAATTGTTTTATCATCATTGTCATCGTCATCCTCATCCCCATTCTCTTCCTCATCTTCATCCTCATCCTCATCCTCATCCTCATCCTCATCCTCATCCTCATCCTCATCCTCATCCTCATCCTCATCCTCATCCTCATCCTCATCCTCATCCTCATCCTCATCCTCATCCTCATCCTCATCCTCATCCTCATCCTCATCCTCATCCTCATCCTCATCCTCATCCTCATCTTCGTCTTCATCCCCATCCCCATCCCCATCCCCATCCCCATCCCCATCCCCATCCCCATCCCCATCCCCATCCCCATCCCCATCCCCATCCCCATCCCCATCCCCATCCCCATCCCCATCCCCATCCCCATCCCCATCCCCATCCCCATCCCCATCCCCATCCCCATCCCCATCCCCATCCCCATCCCCATCCCCATCCCCATCCCCATTCCCATCCTCATCCTCATCCTCATCCTCATCCTCATCCTCATCCTCATCTTCATCCTCATCTTCATTTCCATCTTCATCCTCATCTTCATCCTCATCTTCATCCTCATCCTCATTTTCATCTTTATTTCCATCTTCATCCTCATCTTCATCCTCATCCTCATTTTCATCTTTATTTCCATCTTCATCCTCATTCTTATCCTCATCCTCATTCTCATCCTCATTCTTATCCTCATCCTCATTCTCATCCTCATTCTCATTCCCATCCTCATTCTCATGCTCATCTTCATCCTCATTCTCATTCCCATCCTCATCCTCTTTCTCCTCCTCCTCTCTTTGCCATTCTCATCCCCATCCCCACCCCCAATGTCATTCATAAAACTGTAATAAGGTATCAAGCAATACCTGTGCTACTAATATAATCTCTTATCGTTGTTGGGGAAAGAGTTGCTGGCGCATTCGTATCTTGGTCATTACCTAAAACAAAAATTAAACACATTACAAAGTACTACTTGAACTTATTCATTAAATATAGCATTTTTTAGTATTGTATTATTCAACGTTTGGGTCGTATTTTTCGGTCCTAATCTCCTAGTGGGGAGTATATCACACCAATATCTGGGTGTGGTCCACCGGATTTTATGCTGACAAAAGAGAACATGTCGTGTGTTTTTGGGTCAATGTTTTTCCACATGCCCCGCCCCTCATACTTACTGACTGATCCCTAATTAAATCGTCCTGTTATACAAAGAAGCATGCACTTCACACCACATCAGAAACAGTTCATCGCTTCACAAACTGTTGTAATTATTTGTATAATCCACGCCACTGCATGACAACGACCTCACGCATCAAAATCAAACTAGAAAATTCTTAATTATTTTTACCTCTCACTGCCAGATTTTGCTCTGACGAGAAAATATCGCCAGGCGTCAGCCAGAGTAAAAAAATAAAACTCGACTTTGGCAATGAAAGGTTTAACGTAATTATTTGTAATGTATATTTTTGTAATTTCAGTTTTTGTCTGCCAATGGTTAATCTCTTGTTTTCATTTCATATTCGCCGAAGAAATCAGTTGGAAAAAGTTTTTGAAAAAAAATTTTACTCGTCATAAAAAGCTTACCACATCCTTGTTCGTCAGATTTATCTCCGCAATCAAAAAATCCGTCACATGTCCACAGTTTTGGCAAACACTTTCTTTCTTCATAGCATTCGAGCTCATCTGACGTACAAAGAGATTTGGGTGAAGTTATCGCAAGAGTTGTGGCAGGAGTTGTGGTGGGAGTTGTGGTGGGAGTTGTTGAGAAAATTGTTGTTGGATGCGACGTTGCAGCAGCCCCACCTACGAAAACATTAAGAACAAGAAGGCACTCAGATACTACATATATACCACCGCCAGCGGGTTATTGGAGATGTTTAAAGTGCCTATAAAGCGAAAATTAAGTTTGTCTTATTTGAAAGAACACTTAAAATGGTAGAGTAACATCTTTTGCAGCTTTTCGTTTTCTTGCTTCGTTCTTGAGATATTTTGTGATACGCAAATTAAACATTTTGACGTCACACGTGCATAATGTGTTATCGAAAAAAATTATATATCTTGCTATTATCAAATGTAATAATCACTTGAAGATCTACATGTTTAGTGTTGTGGGCGAAACACATCCACATGCTTTCTTCGAATTAATTTAGTTTGATAATGGCAAAAAAATTATTTAAGTTTACCTAACATTATCCACGTGTGACGTCTAAATGTTTAATTTGCCATAGTCAATCGAGATATGGTCTGGAAACTCGGCAAACTTCAAAGCGCCTATAATGAGCTGTGATTTTATGTTGAACCGTACCTTACACCGTGCACATCCTTTGTTTTAGGTTTATTAATATTTAAATAGCACGGTTGAGTGATTGAACTGAAACGTTGCTATTGGACAATTCGATCATTATACTAAAATACAATGTGTTCAGTGACCGTACACCGTGCACAAAAATGCATAAAGGCGATCAAAAAGATAGACCAAAGACTTTAGCTGAGTTTCCAGACCATATCTCGATTGACTATGAATTTGCGTATCAAACAAACTGAATAATCTCAAGAACGAAGCAAGGAAACGAATTATTACGAAAGATGTTACTCTGTCATTGTAAGTGTTCTTTCAAATAAGATAGACTTGATTTTCGCTTCACAGGCACTTTAAAAAGAAAACGGGCCATCCCGCTAAACAAGCTTGCACACTAGACATACACATGAATGAATAAAATGCTTGATTTCACTCGTACCAAAATTATGCAAAAATGTTTCCATAAAATAAGGATAATGAGCACAATCAAGAATTTCTTCTACACGGAAAATCTTGTGGTCAGATTTTTATTAATTTCTCATCCAAATTCAACCAAATTCAACCAAAATAAATAGGGTTGGTCTATGTTTGATCAAGCTTTCCACGGGAAAAGGCCCTGGCGGTCACACCACCCAGAAATACTGGGTAATAAATTAGCAATTTAGTTTAATATGCAAAATCATTCGAAGTATAATGAAGTACCGTGGGAGAAGTTCATTGTAGTATCGGTCCCATTGCCCCGTTGAACCTATTTGATCATGACTGGCACAAAACTATTCATAATTATGTTTCTCGAGGAATGTTTAAGAAAATCAATCAACCAATGGAACCTTTTCCCACCCTCCCAATTTCAAAAAGGCCCTGGGAACGAAGGTTGTGAATATATAGGACAGGATGAACCAGGGACGTAGCCAGGGGGGGGGGAGCCGTGGGAGCCGCGGCTCCCCCCCTTTTGATATAAAACGACAGACCTGTAACTACAAAATTGATGCAATATGAATTGTGTCAGGAAATAAACTGTAAACAGTGTATTCAATCTACTGACTATGCATTTTGAGTATCTATGTGACGTTTGCGTGTTTTGAGTATTTTATATGACGTTTTTTTACCTTTAGAGTCTGTAAAATCTTCCTCCAAAAGCCAGGAAATGGCATTTCAGCGACACTCGATTTCAAAATTTCCCGGGGAGCATGCCCCCCCTAAAACTTTTTTTTATTTCGGCTCCCCCCTTTCAAAATCCTGGCTACGTGCCTGGGATGAACATAACCATAGATAATGGAAGGGGAACTGGATAGGAAACTTAAAACGATCTTACAAAACTGGAACCGATTTTTGCACAACTTGCTATGGTAATTATACACTTATAAGCAGCTAATGCACCTAATGGATGGTCCCACATGGCCAGGATCAACCACTGCGGAAATTAAACAATAGTGAAATATCGCTTAAGTTCAGTAGTGTCTGATTTTAGTCATGTGGGACCAACCGTTAGGTGCATTAGCCCCTTATAAGTGTATAATTACCATATCAAGTTGTGCAAACAACGTTTCCGGTTTCGTAAGTTTCCCATCCAGTTCCCCTTCCATTCATTAGGGACCTTAAGATCTACGACGGTAACTTCGAGGACGACGTCCTTCAAACAAAAGCATTCTTCTTGCAAAACAAAGATACTGAATAATTTCTAGTCTCAAGAGTAATCTGAACACCGTCATCGGTCTGTATACAACGCCACTCAGACCATTTTCACGTCTTCAGGACGACGTTTACTCTTGGTGTGATGAGAACTGTTGTCTGGGATTGCCTTAACACAGACACTACAACCGTTTTAACACTTTGAAAATTATAAAACAAGCTTCAAGTATTGAATACGTAGTCAGTTAACCGTGACTCCTTTTTAATGCTAAAATTTGAATTGGTTTTTAACCGCCGTCGTCGTCCTAGCATCTTAAGGTCCCTATTATCTATGGGATGAAGAACTGCCGAGATCAGATTTTAGGAATGTAATATTGACGTACTTCGAGTTCTATACATCAGAGTGGAACGTTTTGAAACAAACTGAATTGTGCAAAACTGTTAAATTGTTTTCTATTTTTACACACCATCTAATCATAATCAGTAAATTGACTAAGGACGTTGTCTGCATGTTTTGACCGTGTAGAGACGTTCATATGAGGGGGGCCAGCCCAGTTGCCCAGGCTGATCTTATGTCACCAAAATATTTCTGTGACTTAAAAAACAGATTTAGATATTAATTAAATCTTTTTTTAAGTTATAGAAAGATTTTCGTCAGATAAACTCATCCCTGTATAGACCACTTTCATAAAGGCTTTCACTTTAAATATTCTTTTATGTGCATCTAAATGGCCTCGTTATGAAGCAAAGATTCTTTTGAATTGCAGACACACAAACGAGGCCAGAAATGCTTATTAAGGATGCACATAAAAGAACATTCAAATTAGTCAGCATTATGGAAGTGTCTATAACTGGGCTAGCCCACCTCATATGGACAGCCCCTAAGAGCTAGCCTAATACTCAAGGGACTATTACTTATTAGTGGGTGCGTAAATACAACTGGGGCAAAATTCAGATGTAACTGGGGCAAAATTCCAAGGAGTATCGCCCTCTGGGACCAATTTCCTGGGAGATTTCCCCGATAATAGTAGGGGCAAATTTCCTAGGAAAAAGGCGAATTTCCCGCGAGACCAGCACAATTTAAAACACGCCAACATTTAATATCATATAATTTATACAATAGGTGTAAGTTATGGTAACTTACCACACCGTGTTTCATCCGAATTGTCTCCACAATCATCATATGTATCACAAACCCAAACAGAATCAAGACATTTACCATTGTCACACGTAAACTGACATTTAGGCTTATCAGCACCTGTAAAAAATGTACTAAAAGATTATAAAATTTCCATTGCTAAAAAATAATTCTGACTGCCGTATATACAGATATATACAGTGTGTAATATACTGTGCAATAAGCAAGATCGTTACAAGACAAGTTGTTGTAATTGTTGGACAAGGTAGAACTTGATTCTAGTTGATGCAACCGATTGCCGCAATGTGTCTCGCAACGATGCGTCAAAGCGTTTAGTTGCGAGACAAGTTGGCAAGTTGCATAGAAAATTGCACTGTGTGTAGCAGTGTGTATCAGCTTATTAAAGTCAAAATATATGACCTGCTCAGAATATAGTTTTGATAGACTGATACAAACAATTTAAAAACGAAACAAAAAAAAACTCTCAAAAATAAAAAGAATTTCTGCATTACTTTACTTACATATCTCATTTCGTTCATCTGAGTAATCTCCACAGTCATCTTGTCCATCACATTTCCACGATGGCAGAATGCATTTACCATTATTGCATGTAAACAATGATGACCTACAGGTACTCTGGCCTATAAAAAATTTCATTTAATACGCATCAATATATTAGGTAAAAATATAAGAGCACAGTTTAGCATATTTTTAATAAACTCAGACGCATGCATTTTACATGAAATTGCAAGAGTGCAGTTTCGTATAGCATAGCATAGCATAGCATAGCATAGCATAGCATAGCATAGCATAGCATAGCATAGCATAGCATAGCATAGCATAGCATAGCATAGCATAGTATAGTGTAGTATGTATAGGTAATAGCATGGTTTCGAGTGCAATTTGGAAAAAACATGCACGAGTGAGTTTTTCAAAGACTATCAAAATTGCATGAGTCCGAAGGACGAGTGCTATTTGAGGTCTTTGAAAAACTCACGAGTGCGTGTTTTTGCAAATTGCACGAGAAATCATGCTATTACTTATTAATAATATACATGAAAAAATTTATTATAAAGAGAATCTTTCTAATCAAAATGCTTTGTTCAAATAACATACATGAAAAAAAAATTAACAGGAAGAGCTTTCTTTCTAGTAAAAAATGATTTTTGTGTAAATTAAAAAAATTACAAAAATTTGCACTGTATTTCATTTTTCTGCACTGAATTACACTAAAATTGAATTCCTCTCAGCCAATCAGAGTTGAGAAATGTTTTCATGTATATTATTAAGTGTAGTATAGTGTGGTGCGGTGTAAGCATATAGCATTGGCTACCGTGCGTGCTCCATTTAACAATTAGACAACGAGTCCGAGTTGTCTATGAGCGAATAGTCAACGAAGGCGAAGCCTGAGTTGACTATTCGCGCATAGACAACGAGGACGAGTTGTCTAATTGTTTTAGTACACACCCTGTACCTACTCTAAAAAATACAGTTTTTCTAGTGCAAACTGACGAAAATGTTGTGTTATTTAACCACTCGTGAGCGGCAAGTAAAAACAGATTTAATTAATAAAATACGGTTTAATTGTATTTCGTTCCTTACCATTAAAAATCTTCATGCCATATTTTGTGGCGTTTTTAGTTTTCTCAGGCATAGAATTTTCTATCAAACTCTCAAAAAATTCCTCCAAAACGTCTGCAAAACGAGAGTTTACTGCCATATTTTTTCAGGTTTGTTTTCATTTTTCTCAAACGTTGTCCATCACGAATAGACAACGGTTGAGTAGCCAATCAGAATGCAGGATTTGTAATAGACGATGGTTGGGTGTATACTAAAACTCGATGGAGCACGGCAATTTCAGACGTAATGAGAACTCATTGTTAATCAGCGAAATATTTTTATCCGTTGTTTTGTGTCTTATTCTCTGTTATAGAAGAAATGGTTCATGGTTTGGCGTGCTCCATTGAGTTATGGATGCACTTGGGAAGTTGGGAGAGAACTCAAAAATCTAGAGTTCATTGTTCTCGGCTTTTTTTATGCTCTCTCATGCAACTTCCGGCGTGCATCAAAAACTCGATGGAGCACGCCAAACTACGAACCATAAATAAGAATGTTAATATTTATCGTAAAACGTTTCGCGTTAAATGTAATTCACTCTGTTCACTACTGCATATTGTCCTTTAAATGCCCTGCGAACAGAGCCTTCCTTGAAACAAAAACGCATTCACGTTTGTCGCTTATTGAGCATGCGCTGTCAGTATCTTGGCTACAATCTCGTCCCCAGTTCAAATCAAAACAGAAAACAAAACAAAACAAAACAAAACAAAACAAAACAAAACAAAACAAAACAAAACAAAACAAAACAAAACAAAACAAAACAAAACAAAACAAAATAAAACAAAACAAAACAAAACAAAACAAAACAAAACAAAACAAAACAAAACAAAACAAAACAAAACAAAACAAAACAAAACAAAACAAAACAAAACAAAACAAAACAAAACAAAACAAAACAAAACAAAACAAAACAAAACAAAACAAAACAAAACAAAACAAAACAAAACAAAACAAAACAAAACAAAACAAAACAAAACAAAACAAAACAAAACAAAACAAAACAAAACAAAACAAAACAAAACAAAACAAAACAAAACAAAACAGAGCAGAGCAGAGCAGAGCAGAGCAGAGCAGAGCAGAGCAGAGCAGAGCAGAGCAGAGCAGAGCAGAGCAGAGCAGAGCAGAGCAGAGCAGAGCAGAGCAGAGCAGAGCAGAGCAGAGCAGAGCAGAGCAGAGCAGAGCAGAGCAGAGCAGAGCAAAGCAGAGCAAAACAAAGCAAAAAAACAAAAAACAAAACAAAACAAAACAAAACAAAACAAAACAAAACAAAACAAAACAAAACAAAACAAAACAAAACAAAACAAAACAAAACAAAACAAAACAAAACAAAACAAAACAAAACAAAACAAAACAAAACAAAACAAAACAAAACAAAACAAAACAAAACAAAACAAAACAGAGCAGAGCAGAGCAGAGCAGAGCAGAGCAGAGCAGAGCAGAGCAGAGCAGAGCAGAGCAGAGCAGAGCAGAGCAGAGCAGAGCAGAGCAGAGCAGAGCAGAGCAGAGCAAAGCAGAGCAAAACAAAGCAAAAAAAACCAAAACAAAACAAAACAAAACAAAACAAAACAAAACAAAACAAAACAAAACAAAACAAAACAAAACAAAACAAAACAAAACAAAACAAAACAAAACAAAACAAAACAAAACAAAACAAAACAAAACAAAACAAAACAAAACAAAACAAAACAAAACAAAACAAAACAAAAACCGGTCACGCAGGTTACTTTGTTCCAAGCAATGGACGAAGCCAAACACGAATACAGAGCGCTTTCTTTTCTTCCTAACTTCTCTTGAAATATAAGTAAATACTGTTGCAAGACAAGTTGCAAGGACAAGTACATTTAAAATTTATGTCAAGTTATTAGTATAGTAGTGCTCCTACCACAGCCTCGTTCATCCGTTCCATCCGGGCAATCCTTAGCTCCATCACATTTCCAGGAATTAGGTACACAATAACTACCGTCGCCACATCTGAATTGGTGATTGGGACATGCCGTAGCTGACGTAAGAAAAAAATAAGCAAATATTATATAATAAGAACATTTCAGTATACTATAGTTTCATGTACAAATTGAATTTAGTGAAACATGACAAAGAATATAACAATAATAACATTGGGCTGCTTTTTGCATTGTTGAACGTACAATCCTGGCCAAATTAAATCCTTATAAGTACAAATAGTCAAAAACAGCAAAGTAACCCAACAATTTTGGTCAGGATTGTAGGTTTCAATGACTGACAAAAGCCTTTAAAATCTGTGTACTGCGGGTATAGCCTTATGTTATGAAAAAGTTAAGATGGAGCTTTTCGTAAAAATGTTTTGAAATACGAAAATTTTCTTCTTCGTTATTAACCCTTTAGCACTGTTGCCATTTGGCAACTTAGATATTTTACTCTGTTTAAGGCCAAACAAATTTTCTTCGACAAGTGGCGATCTCCTAGTAACCTGCCTTGTAAAGGTTAAAGCACCAACTATATTGGTGTATTAGATGGTTTAATTTCGCGACCGTATTTCGGTGTTTACCATATCTATATTCACCTTGTGTAGTACATCCGCTGAGAAGCAGTAGCACTGTCTCAAGAACAGCAGTGAATAGTAGGATTTTCATACTCACCAAACAAACTATAATTAAATAGAATAAGCACGTGTTAAGTATAAATATGTCATATTAAACAAAATCATACTTACAGAGGATTTCACATAACTTTTGACGAAGGCGTTCCGAAGTTTGTTCGTTATTTCCGAAGTGGGCCACGAACTTGGCAAATTCATTATGTAGTAGCCAATCAGGTTGCGAACTTCGAAAGAAGTTGCAAATTTGCGAGATTGCGAAGTTTGAAATTTGCTATAGTTCAAATTATCAGATCGATTTGATCCGAGGTCAGACAGCAATTTCAGCTGAAGTCTACTACTAAGTTGATTAGTTTGCTGTGAGAGTATCAACTATTAAATTATACGTTTTCTCATCAAGTTTATCTTGATGTTAATATCCATGTCGACAATTCTTCCATATATTTACTCTACGTCCAACAGGGAACTTCGAAATGATGAAAAACGAACTTCACACTGTACTCATCTGTGCTGTTCTTTTCTTAGACTCTGTTTGTTACTTTCGTCTGTTTTTCTCTCTGACAGCCGTCTGTTACTTTGTGCTGTTCTTGTCTTACTTGTTAGACTGTTACTGTGTGCTGTTCTCTCTTAATTACTCTGTTACTGTGTGCTGTTCTTCTTTCTAATTACTCTGTTACTGTGTGCTGTTCTTCTCTCTTACTCTGTTACTGTGTGCTGTTCTTCTCTCTTACTCTGTTACTGTGTGCTGTTCTTCTCTCTTACTCTGTTACTGTGTGCTGTTCTCTCTTAATTACTCTGTTACTGTGTGCTGTTCTTCTTTCTAATTACTCTGTTACTGTGTGCTGTTCTTCTCTCTTACTCTGTTACTGTGTGCTGTTCTTCTCTCTTACTCTGTTACTGTGTCCTGTTCTTCTCTCTTACTCTGTTACTGTGTGCTGTTCTTCCCTCTTACCCTGTTACTGTGTGCTGTTCTTCTCTCTTACTCTGTTACTGTGTGCTGTTCTTCCCTCTTACCCTGTTACTGTGTGCTGTTCTTCTCTCTAATTACTCTGTATGTTACTGTGTGCTGTTCTTCTCTCTCACTCTGTTACTGTGTGCTGTTCTTCTCTCTTACTCTGTTACTCTGTTACTGTGTGCTGTTCTTCTCTCTTACTCTGTTACTGTGTGCTGTTTTTCTCTCTCACTCTGTTACTGTGTGCTGTTCTTCTCTCTCACTCTGTTACTGTGTGCTGTTCTTCTCTCTCACTCTGTTACTGTGTGCTGTTCTTCTCTCTCACTCTGTTACTGTGTGCTGTTCTTCTCTCTCACTCTGTTACTGTGTGCTGTTCTTCTCTCTTACTCTGTTACTGTGTGCTGTTCTTCTCTCTCACTCTGTTACTGTGTGCTGTTCTTCTCTCTCACTCTGTTACTGTGTGCTGTTCTTCTCTCTTACTCTGTTACTGTGTGCTGTTCTTCTCTCTCACTCTGTTACTGTGTGCTGTTCTTCTCTCTTACTCTGTTACTGTGTGCTGTTCTTCTCTCTTACTCTGTTACTGTGTGCTGTTCTTCTCTCTTACTCTGTTACTGTGTGCTGTTCTTCTCTCTCACTCTGTTACTGTGTGCTGTTCTTCTCTCTTACTCTGTTACTGTGTGCTGTTCTTCTCTCTTACTCTGTTACTGTGTGCTATTCTTCTCTTGACAGTCTGTTACTGTGTGCTGTTCTTCTCTTGACAGTCTGTTACTGTGTGCTATTCTTCTCTCTTACTCTGTTACTGTGTGCTGTTCTTCTCTTGACAGTCTGTTATTGTGTGCTGTTCTTCTCTCTTACTCTGTTACTGTGTGCTGTTCTTCTCTCTTACTCTGTTACTGTGTGCTGTTCTTCTCTTGACAGTCTGTTATTGTGTGCTGTTCTTCTCTCTCACTCTGTTACTGTGTGCTGTTCTTCTCTCTTACTCTGTTACTGTGTGCTGTTCTTCTCTCTTACTCTGTTACTGTGTGCTGTTCTTCTCTCTTACTCTGTTATTGTGTGCTGTTCTTCTCTCTTACTCTGTTACTGTGTGCTGTTCTTCTCTCTTACTCTGTTACTGTGTGCTGTTCTTCTCTCTTACTCTGTTATTGTGTGCTGTTCTTCTCTCTTACTCTGTTACTGTGTGCTGTTCTTCTCTCTTACTCTGTTACTGTGTGCTGTTCTTCTCTTGACAGTCTGTTACTTTGTGCTGTTCTTCTCTCTTACTCTGTTACTGTGTGCCGTTCTTCTCTTGACAGTCTGTTACTTTGTGTGTTTTTCTCTCTGACAGCCGTATGTTACTTTGTACTGTTCTTAACTTGTCTTACTTGTTAGACTGTTACTGTGCGCTGTTCTTCTCTCTGACAGCCTGTTACTTTGTGCTGTTCTTGTCTTATACTCTGTTAGACTGTTACTGCATATGTGCTGTTGGTCTCCCACTCTCCCTTACTCTGTATCTCGGTATCTACTCTTGTTCTCACGCCATCTGTACTGTATGCTCGTCTCTACATAGACTAATTGTTACCAGCTGTTTTTCTTTCTGACTCTGCTATAGATGTGTGTTCTGGTTGTGCATGTAGCTAGAACTTGCTGCGTAACATACACATGCAAGATATTGGGAAGCACATAAACTCTAGCTTGATTCTTAAAGATTCATCACGTAAAAGATTAAAAAAAATTGCGGCTGACGAAATTTAATACGAGAACGAGATTAATTTACTCTGGATTCGAATTGTTCTTCCTCCAATTAACTTCCATATAACTTTCTCTAAAATTATCGGCGGCTTACTGCTTCAGTTCTAAGATGTTCTACATACTTCGCAACACAGTATCCCACTTTTATATCCCATGAACAAGTTTTCCATAGACTTTTATAACAATCAATTCAAGCCAATGATCATGTTAGATTGATTATTGTGAAGCTATATAGCTTAAACTAACCTAATTAGCAATGACGCAAAAGCGCTGTGCATGTGGTAGTCAAAAACCAGGTGTCTTTGGTTTAAGCTCCAGAGATTGACTAAATAATGACAATGGAGATACAGGATTCAGTCTAGTAGTGGGTTGCGGTGTTAACAGACAATCAGTAAAGGATCATTAACCGCCGATCGACCACGCCCAGTTACCACGTGCCCACAGAAACCCCGTGCAGGTCGGAAGGTTTTTGTAAATATAAGGATGGATCACGAATTTACTGCCATGCACACTAACGAGTTAGCGCCTATTTACGTAAACCGGGCTATCCCGTGTCACGAAATACTTTCCTCGACCGCACACACTAACAAGTCAGCGCCTATTTACATAAACCGGGCTATATCCCGGCTAACTACAAGGCAAACTTGTGTCACGAAATACTTTCCTCGACCGCAAAAAGAGACTTAAATCAACGTTAAGAATTGTTTGCATCTACAAATAAAACAAACTCTTTTTTGCAAATTTATTTTTATACGAATTTTAAACCACACGCGACCACTCCAATCAAACAAGTCAGCTTGGTCAAGCGAGATAACCCGGCTCGTGGAATTAGGCCATTAGATCTAAACGAGTGTGTTTTCGCAAAGCCAACCTGGCTCGATCAGAGATCTGAAAATCAATCATTTATTTGAGACGGAGGGTGCTGTCAACGACTTTCTTATATTGCTGCAGATCGGCGTGAAACTATATATCAGTAAGCAAAATGTTGATCAACATGTATTGTTCATGCAGAGAAAATTCGCATAATGCTCTGCCAAGGTAAACGTATTAAAAATATGGAACAATCTTAGTTCAATTAAAACCATCAGGAACACGGTGTGAAAGAGAAAGTTGATATCGATTCACATTAAGATAAGCCAGTTTAATTTAAATACAAGCTCGCCGTTAAATAATGTGAATGTAAAATCGTATAGTGAAGATTAAACACTGATGGTCTAGCGATTGTTCTTCGATTCTGTGCGATTTCTGCTGTGATATACTGCGCCCAGAAGATACCAAATGTTTTCTCTTCTGGACCGCCCAGTGCGAAATGAATTTTCTATTCTCTCAGAGGCCAGTGTCAAATTGGTTGCATGCAGTTTTAGAAGGCCATCGCACTCATTAGTGAATTAAGTTACAGTCTGCGCTAAGAATTGTCAACATGCTTTCTCTGCGTGCATTCTACCAGCTAATAAAAAGGAATTATACAATTGAGTTGACGTTTTTATTATCTGCAACAGCACGCAAACATATTTTAGTGTCTCACATCAATAATTATTTAATTCATTTTTGGTCATAAACCTGAGTTGCCTAACTGCTGCTTTAAAACATAAACAAAGATTTTCTCTTAAATTCCAACTCTTTACAGATTTCGTCACACTGACTGGCACAAGAAGACACTAATTGGCTTTATAGAATTTAAATAGAGGCATGCTTCAGTTATTAAGTTGTTTTATCCTGTTGGTAGAAAATCAAAATCTAATATAAACGGAAAGGAAATAAGCAAAATAGAAAAATTTGTTCCTGCTTGACAGGAGATTAATTGACTAAATTGAATAGAGGGTCTGGACCTAGATAGACCAGTAAATCCTATTTAGGATAATGCCAATGTTTGTGTTTCTTCGTCTTCCAGGTCATTAAATAATTAAGTTCATAAAATAACACTTTGAAACTCTTCTTGGTGATTGACCAAAGCCATGATTATATAAAGGTCGAACTTTCTAAATCTGATTCGGATAAAAAAGACGAGTGTTTTAAAACTGACGTAATAGCAGTACTTCAAACACGAAATTGCGTCAAACCTACATGAAGTAATGCCTCTGCACTTAAGCTTAGAGGACCATTGATAAACTTGATTTATAACCATCGAGTTAACAGCAGCCATTATTTGATTAATAACAAAGACTGACTTCAAGAACGGTCTGTCATGTAAACAAAAACCGATCCGGGGCTACAGCTCCCCAGTTGGGGAACCCTAGCCCCTCCATCGGGGAAAATTTACAGATTTGTAGGGAAGAAAAATTTTATTTTCAACAATTGCAAAGAACTTTTTAACTGATTAAGCCAGACAAGTCAGTAATTAATGCTTTAATAGTGAAATAAAACTCTTTTAGAAACACAGGATACGGTATATATTGTGTATAGAAGTCAACAGTATTAATAATTACAAATTCCATTTTCTGTCTGCAATATTGAACGAAAATGGTAAAGGTTAATGACCACAATTTAGTGTTCAACAAATTGATAGCATGAAAATAGGTTCTGTAGCTTGTCGTTTATTGCGATAGTTTCACGTGGAGAAGATGGAAAAAGCTATTCTAGACGTTCATATTTTGAAAATTTTCCGGGCGAGGATGCCACCGGCCCCCCTACTAGCCCCTCTGTCGGGGACCTTAGGAATTTCTGGCGCCACCCCTGCGTAGGCAGTGTTGAAATACCTGAGTCGAAACTCTCTGTGAGAGAGAAGCTCCCTGACGAAGGGCCTTCGCTCGAAACGTCATAAACCATGTTCAATAATTTTGGCAGTACTCAAATCTTACTATATTTCCAAGTTTTAAAGATTGGCCTCATAGAAACGGGTTTTTTAAATATACATTTTTATAAGAAAAGCTATTTGCTGTTTTTTTCTTATTTAGTACAGTAGTTATTTTTTTCTAAAAAGGGAAATCTTTTCCTAGTTACCAATGAGACTCGAATCGAAATATTATAGTATAGCAGATTTGTATATATGAGTAAATTGTAGTTGTGGACCATGCTGTTGGATTACTTCAAAAACTCATTAATAATTCATGAGGAAAATTCAAAAGAAATTAAAGTTTAATCAGTGTCTTTAGTACTGTTTAATAAACGAGAGGAGTGTTTTATCAGATATAAAGACACGAGGCGAAGCCAAGTGTTTTTATATCTGATAAAACACGAACTGTGACTTTATTGAACGGCTTCAAAAACGAACCACTTGGTAAGTTCATTTGGCGTAGTAAGTTTGAAAAATAACCTTGTCTAAGACGAGAAAATCAAAGCTAAAGTTTATGTAAATCAGGAGATATCTTTATCACATATAAAGACACTGATTAAACTTTAATTTCTTTTGAATTTTCCTCATGAATTATTAATGCCTTTTTGAATATGTGATAAAGATACCTCCTGATTTACATGAACTTTAGCTTTGATTTTCTCCGCTTAGACAAGGTTATTTTTCAAACTTACTACGCCAATGAACTTACCAAGTGGGTTCGTTTTTGAAGCCATTCAATAAACTCGCAGTTCGTGTTTTATTAGATATAAAAACACTCGGCTTCGCCTCGTGTCTTTATATCTGATAAAACACTCCTCTCATTTATTAAACAGTACATAAAACATCAGAAACGAAAATGATGCCCAAAAATAGTAATGCATACATTTGTATTATACATTGCAGCACGATATCCCAAAGTTATTGTTAGCCTCGCCTTAAATATGGGCTTATAGTTTTAAATGCCAGAGTTGAGGGTTTCCGACAAATAATACACACCTTCTATAAAAGGAACAGCTAGGCAGGAAGCCAATAAAAATAATTATGCAGAACTATAATAATGTAAACAAATTTTATCCGAACCGTAACTTTTTTATGGAATATTGGCCTTCCTTCACAGGTAAACGATGAAACGGTCATCAAAAACGGAACTTTTCGAAGACGAAGTAAAGTAAAACAAAAACATCTCCAACAAACAACTCCAAAGTAAAACATCTTTTGAAAGCCGTTTTCCTGTTCTCGTGTGGACGCGGGTCTTTTTAAGAAACGAAGAAAAAAGTTGCGTTTTCAAACGAAAACGGATATAGGTGGACAAAACCTCAGAGGCGGATTAAGGGTACCCGAGGCCCCTGGCTGTATTTCTGATTGGGCCCCCCCCAGGCGCCTTCTTGCACGTAGGGGCCTGGGGCATTCTTTTTTTAATAAGACATCAGCGGCCCCGGGCCCCCCCCCCCTAGGATCCGTGAGGCCGCGACCCCCTGGCTGTAGCCCAGTCAGCCCCCCCCCCCCTTAATCCGCCACTGCAAAACCTCGATAAACATTTGGTACGCTATTGACTATTCGTGGCAGATGAAGTTGAACACGAGAAGATAAATTCCATATCTCAGCTAGCGCGCCTATATAGGTAATATATATTCTCTATATGCTTAATTATTGACGAGACAAACTGATGATCAAAGTTATACTTGAGTCAGAGAGATAAGGACCATAAGGTGATGATTCTAAAACCTTATGACATGTCTTTCTGAGACAAAAACGTTTATGCATAGTGTCCTCAAACTAAAACCTTATGAAAGTTAACACTCCGTTACTACCGCGGGCTCGCCACTTGACAAGTATAATATCGTCTGGGGTTAGACACAGTAAATAAGGCGAAAGAAATGTCAACTATTCACTGAATCATATCAACATATAGTCAGAATGAATTATACAGCGCAGACAAAACAAATTATCGACGTACTAACTTAATAACGCAAGGTGCCATCCAATTTTTTTGTGTGTCGTTTGGGAGTTTTTCAATTAGCAAGGACGTCTTGAATGTGAATGTGAATGTGAATGTGAATGTGAATGTGAATGTGAATGTGAATGTGAATGTGAATGTGAATGTGAATGTGAATGTGAATGTGAATGTGAGTGTGTGGGAGGTGTCGCACATGCACCAGTGACCACTCTCGCTGCCCGATTTTGTAATTTTTGAAGTCATTCTTGTAATGTGTTAGAACAATTTCCCCAAACCGCAGAACAATATAATCAAAGTGTGGTTGAACAATACCGTTATATAATGCTAATAGTGAATATAAAGTTAGTTTTAAAAAATTATAAATCTAGTTTATTGCAACGTGATAACTACGAAATTAGGTCTAGCGTTGTCTTGGATAAGTTAAATTGGCAACCTCTAAGACAGAGGAGAGACAAACAAACTGTAACCCTTGTTCATAAGCTACTGATTGGCGAAATGCGAAATTTTCAAGAAAATGAATTTGAATTGTCAAATAATACGAGGTATCATTTGCAAAATTAGGAAAACCAAGAACTAATGCTCTGAAGCGACGCTTTGCTTATCGGGGAGCCAAGCTTTGGAATAATTTACCACATTATCTTAAAGACAATATTTCTACAAATATTTTTAAGAATCAAATTAATAACTTGAATTTTAACTGACTTAGACTTTATAGATTAGATGTTGTAAATTGTAATTTCGATTTTAATATTTTAAACTTTACATTAGTAATTTCTATAGTTATCTGTAATTGTAATATAGTTTTATTCTTATATATATATATATATATATATATATATATATATATATATATATATATATATATGTAATCTCCTATATATATACAATAAGTGGGCTTAATGCCTCAAATCTTGATGGTCGCCCACCTTAGTTGAGGTAAGCCCACTTATTGTATTTTCCCTCTATCTTTACGGTATTGAGCACTTTTCGACATTTCGCGAACAACACTTTGTTTATTTGAATATATATATATATATATATATATATAAGCTGTATAAGTGGATATACAAGCTCGAGCCGAAGGCGAGAGATTGCCATATCCAATACAACACGGACACGAATATTGTAAATAGCTTAAAATACTCCGAGTCTTTGTTGTTAATATGAGTAATATTTGTTCAGATTAATTCAGAGAAAGCTCAATTTCAATGTTTTAGAGCTGAGATAGACCTGATATACAACCACTAGTGGTGATACAACCACGCGTGGTTTGTATCAGATATACAACCTCCTTCACGGTCATGATTTCAAATAAATATAAACTAGATAAAACAAACATTTTGCGGAAAAAACTATAACTCGCTCGGTAAACTGGTTGGTAAACTGATCGGCGAATTTAATCGGAACGCCACAGCCATGGAATTACAGTTAACCTTCATCTGAGAAATAAGAATATGACCTTTTCAGTATTTAATACTAGTTAAAATATAAAATGGCTATACCTAAAATAAAGTTGTAAACGGATTAGCACACGCCTAGTTCTTAAACTAAGGAAACACTTCAAGTTTTAATTCTTTAATCCCAATTCTCTTTCATATTCCGACTAAAGGTCAGTTGCGGCAGCATTAGCCAAATGTCAAAATTCCAGTGCAGTGAAATAAGCGACCAAATTGTGTCCTGAGCGCGAAAGATAGATAATAAAATATGATAATTTAACCCTTATAACATATAAATGATAATTTATAAATTTTTATATAAATATTATTTTCTAAACGAAACGGATGTATAGATCAAAAGTGTAAAAAACATCGGATCTCAATAAACGTTATATATTTAGTACATCTCACGGTGGGTCGTCTCACAGCGATGCAAAAAAAACAACAAAAAAACATATGGAAAAATAGAACTAAATATAAAAACCTGTACATCGTTAAGCCGCTTAAGCTCTTTCTCAACGATCAACAAATTTTTGTGATTATATATGATGTTATCTTCAATCGACCATTTCCATCAAAACTTTGCCGGTCGCAAGATATGTTAGAAACACGCCTGGTATATTACATTAATTAAGAAGTTGGCGAAGAAATGATTTGCTAATGATTATTGTCCAACACAAACATGTCATAATTGTGTTTATATAACAAATAGACAGTGCATTCAAAACAGGATCAACCAAGAGACATTATTTTTAGAAAACTGTTAACATGTGGACTCCATACTAACGACAGCGTTGGCATATACGTCGGAACTGATAAACAATAAACGCTTTGTACAACTTTCTGTGACTATAATAAAGTTAACTGAACAGTACGATCTGAACAGTACGATTATATAGACTAATTTCAAGTGAATCAAGAGTATGCATATATACTCTCGCATACACTTACTGATCATAAGTATATCTGTCAACATATGTAGTAAAATTTATACATAATCATGTAAGTTTTATACAATTCTTTAATATTATTGAGCCGTTTTGGTCAATAACGAAGTATTAACCGAACACTGAAGCAAGAGTTTGCAGAAAGATTACCCAAAACTGACGTACCAGCAATAATTAGCGCCATATAATTTTAGTATGTCGTCCATGTGTCGCAAGGAATTGTCCTTTTTGAGTCATGATTCATTGCGGGCAAAACAATTGGCGGAACATTTTGCTTTGTTTACGGAAGCAGGAGATTTTGTTGATAAACAGAAAAACGAGAAAAGTCAAGGAAATCAAGTAGAAAAGTGTCCACAGGTATGTTTCTTTAAAATTATATTGCTAGCGGCCGTGCCTTGTATGAAAATACCGAAAAATATAAGAATTTATGAGGTATATGCTAAAACAATTATTCACCTCAGTGTCGGTGAATAGTGTAGGTATTTAGCTCGCCACTTCGCGGCTCGGCGCATATCCAGCACTATTCACCTCCACTTTGGTGAATAATTGTTAAACTATATATAGCGTAAACTAGAATTTTAAGAGAACTAATAATATATTTTACTAAGTCAGTTTTTCAGTCACAATACATGTATATATGTTGAAAAAATCTTACCTTATTTTAGTCTTCTGCTCCGAGACTGTTACGTCAACTATAAGATGAAATGAATTGAAGAGGTGTTATTTAGAGGTCCGGTAATAAATAAAATTAAATTACTATTTCGATGACGTCTGTCGAGTGCATAATGCATTCCTTTACATTTCACAAATAGCGGGCACCTTTTCAAGTTTTCTGGTTTAAGGGGTCTATGTTGAATACTAGCCTGTGCGCAGCCTGGAATACCCCTGTCACAGGGATATTCCAGGCTGACAGGGGTATTTCAGGCTGTGCACAGGCTATGTGAATACTTAGTTATCTTCAAAACTTCAATGTGTGTATTTAGGACCTCGCCAATTCACTTGCCAGTAATCAACACTAGATAATACTTCTAATTTCGTATATATGCGAGTTATTTGCAAAACTTGTTGATTTAACTTAAATCTTTGAAAGTTCTCGTCGTGATAAATATGTCACATAAACACCTTAAATTGTTTAATAATCGGGAAATGTCCTTCATGAGTTGTAGCCCGGGGGGTGATATTACCCTTAATCGATTTACGTGGGCTGTTCAATATTTTTTATTTACGTCTATAAGTGGGGATTATATTCACACGCGACATTTTGCCCATATTTTTGGTTTTAAAATTAAAACACTAAAACAAATCTTGCCAAAAGCAAATATTCACGACAATTAAATCTACAAGGCAACAACGTAACCTTTTATTTACCACTTGTGAACTAAGTCGATTGGGAAGTGTTTTTGTTGATTTTAATGAATTTCTCAACAGGGGTATACGGCCTCTCAGGGTTCTCTAAATACAAAGAACAGCATCCTTTGTAAAAAAACACCGTAATCCCGCATACTTTCGCTGCATAAAATACCAATGAAAACGATACCCCACGCCTGAGCAGCATAACAAGCCCAAGATGGCAAATTTTTTTATGTATACGCCTCTTGCTTGACAAGTTTTATAGCTTAGATAGAATTAAAACAATCCCACTTTTTAAGGTGATGTCAAACGGGATAATTTTTAACGCAACATATTGCAGCTGCAACATTAATATATTTCCTCAAAAATTGTCAACAAATGGCATGTTAGACGCATGAAATTCGATGCGGCGACATGTCGCGTCAAAATTGTCATGTGTAAAATCACTTTAGTATTTCACCAATGTTATCAAGTAGAACTCGCGAAACCGTTTAATGGAGTTTGTAGCATATCAGCATATGTAAAGGGGGATACTAGACGTTGCGTCATCTCGACACATACTTGTTAAAGTCAATATATTTGCATCTGCCACCGAGAGATCTAAATAAAGTTGTTATCTTTTAATTCACTACAGTCCTTGTAAGAACAGAAAAAAAGAAAGGAACTGATATCGGTCTCCAGTAAGAAAGCGCGTTTGCTAATAGGCGTGAAGTATATAAAACAATTAAGTAGTAATACCTAGTCTGAAGGCACTCGAAAATAAAACTCAACAAGCAGACCAACTGTTGAAAGCCAGAAAGAAGCGGTTTATTTTGTAGCCTACACGCGCAGACTATCACGTAGGAGAATTTCTAACACGCACACAACGGAAACTGCGCTTTAGAAAAATGGTAAATACACAAGAAATCATTTTCTTAATTTTGGATGTTCTTTTTGAATAGTTTACCAATTATTAAAGTTCCCATAATTTAAAATCCCGGTTGGTTAATGTATTTTTCCGCACAATTCTCAGTACAATTTCCGTAGGCTAAACGTTCATAGATCACATAAGTTGCCAGTGCAGTCTACAGTACTTGGAGGTATATCGCTAAAACACACGTTACAATGAGAGCATAATCAATACTTCTAGAGAAGTAGCGATGGAAACGTTACCTGTTGTTTCACCTTCCTTTTTCTTATCGTCTTCTCTTCGCCGTTAGTGAATTTCCAAACACCAACCAATCGAAGCAGTAGATCCCTATTGATTAAATTTACAGGCTACTCAGGGTCAATGGTCTGGGCAGAAAGGAGGTCTTTGTGTTGACACACATGTTCTTTCAACAGCTTCTCGGTGTAAACTAATAGGATGAAATTTCATCCACTGTTAAGTCGATTATCTTGTCCAGTCATGCAACAGTTGTTGTTTAATTCTTCTGTCTTTAAAAACGGTTTTTAAGTCAGTAATTGGCGCGAAATAGAGCAATGAGAAATTTGAGCCACAGATTAAAGTCACAGCGATTAATGTAGAGCTTCATTTAAAAGAATTAGGAAAGGCTAATCACAAAGATGCCATAAACAGTGAATTTAAGTTCTAAAGGTAATGAAAGGTATGACGTGATGTGGGCACAGCTTTTTATTAAAAGTCAGATCCGTTCAATCTGTAAAGAAATATCTTGATAAAACGTTAAAATAATATTAAGTTGTTAAAATACGTGTTCACTCGATACTATCGTTATCCTCTGATTTTCATGCTTTTCCACTATTCAATACAATCATACTCAAAAATCAACTTCCTTCTTCAGTTTATGCTTTGCTGCCAAAATGCCATTAGCTATGCCAAAACAACACACGAATGGCACTTTTTCCATGTGTCTGCCATCTGATAACAGAAAACAAAGATAACAAGAAATTTAACCCAAAAAAATTAGATTAAGGTAATTAGCCTTCATGTCCAGCAGCTTCCTGTACTGACCTACATGATATAGAAATGTTATATACGAGGTCATATGTGACCTACATGCATGCATGATAGAGAAATGTTATATAAAGAGAGAGTATTTGCTATAGATTGACCAGGCGGAAAGCATAATCTATTGATGAATATAAGAGCCATCATAAAACACGAAGCAGTGGCATTTTTAAAATATTTATTAATATCCAACGTTTCGTTGTATTACGTACAACATCTTCAGAGACTAAAATACAATCACCGTAAAACTAGATATTTGAATTTACATACAAAAGGTCTTAACCAATAAAAAGCGAGAATAAAATAAACTTATAGTAAAATAATAAAGGTGAGAAAAGAGGAAGGATTAAATGGTTGGTGACAGACAAAATCAAAACAATGAAGAACTAATGTTAGCGTTAACTATGTTAAATTTATAGCAATAAGCAGAGCAAACTTTCACGTAAAAGAAGTTCAGATTCAAAAGACGAGAGTAACTATAAATATGTCAAAAGTAAAATATTACTTTTCCATGTTCATATTATAATGCAATAATTGGGGGTTTTAAATTCTTTGAACGTGTTTGTAAAGATTTAAGTTAGTTCTTGCGGTACAAGTTGTCGTAAGTTGCTAAATCTCAGAAAACCGGTCTGTGCTGTAAACAGGAATCGAATCCACACTGACCAACTCGCGACAGCTTGTACACGCATGCAGTAAGAACTGACACACAAGGTTTATTACAAACTATAAATGTTATACTGCACTGAAGCATTTTTGTCGTTATTATTGTGCGTTTCATTGTTGCTTTAGACCACGTCCACACGTTTGCGTTTTCATAGCGTTTTTATATTGTTCTCGGTCCTCAGGGGAGCAGAAAACAATGGTCTCATTACCTGAAACAATATGAAAACGCTAGGAAAACGTATACGTGTGGACATGGCCTTAAAGTAATGTAAGGTGAACGATTTTATACGTTTTACGATAAACCAAACAAATTCTCTCCCTAGATTTTTTTAGAAAAATAACTATGTATATGTAATATAAAAACTATAATATAAAAACTACTAGAAAAATAACTATATAGATTAAAGTGATCTAAATCTCTTTTTTTTCAGAATTAATTGATATTAAAATCGGTAGAAATGAATACAAACCCCTATACAGATTATTACTAAACAGTGTCTAAAACAATTACGAAAAAACACAGTTGGAAAAACAATTTTACCTCATTCATTCTAGCTTTAATAAACACAGGTTGACAAATGGACTTTACAGATAACAAGGTTAAAAAAGAAATGACGTAAATACCGCTCAATTTCCACTGACTGCTTTTCACATTGAGAGTGAGATAACATTAAAGCTATTGATGACAAAAGTAATATATTTATGAAGAGATTAAGCGATATTTTTACTGCAACAAGTGATGTCTGGTTTCAACGGTTATCCACAGATGTCGTCTGACTTGAAGAAAGTTATAAATAATTAAGGCGGTGATGAAGGGGAGCCATCTAATTCTGCTTCAGAATCTGCCTATAAAGATAAGAAAAACGATAACACTCAAAATAAATTGACACTCGGAAAGACAATTAGAGCCATATCAACAAAAATAGAACAATTTAATAGAACTAGCGAATTCTACGAACACGAGTTGTGTTTACACTCAATCTGATATATCGAGATATATCGAGATTACACTCAGATATATCGAGAGTATCAGATACGGTATCGCTTTATCTACAGGACTCAGTACACTGAGAATTTTAAATCACGCTGAAATTCAAACCCGCATGAGTTGGTCTAGATGAAAAATATCTCTATACGAGTAATTTCAGCACAGGCTAAAAAGATGTATGGACGTCAAAAGACAGCGCAATTAAAAAAACAACCATTTCAGGCCTCGTTTACACTATACTGGACGAATTTCTACCCGGTACAATATTGTACGGCGGTACAGGTCTGTTTACACCGTCCCGTTTATTTTATTAAGCCGTGTTTTTAAGCCGTGTTTACACGGCCAAAATTTAAGGACGCTTAAAAGTTAAGCGTGCTTAAAATGCGCCACCGTGCCTTTACACGGTCATTTAATAATCCCTTACTAAAACACGTACACCATTATTCAACATGGCGGACGAGCTATATTTTTGGTTTTGGAAGCTTCGTATGGGTAGCGTGCGTCAAAGAACAACGGAAGACATCGGTACACGAGAAAGAGTAATAGCTAAAAGAAAGAAAGAAACAAAGGAACAAAGAATAGCGAGATGGAAGCTTCTACAGCAGGGCAAAAAACCCAACATTTTATCGTATTAATAACACCGTATTAATAGCAAGCGTTTTCCAATCCCGTTGCGTTTACACCATACACACGGACAAGTTACTGTATTGACTGATTTTTGATTGTTTTAATATCTATTTTTAATTAAAAAGGGAAAGCGCCTCGCATGGGTCCTCGAGTCCCGTTCGCGCTTTTTTCCGTTTGGGTATTTTTAAGTAATTTGTTAAAAAAAAATAAAAAAAATTTAAGCGCGATTAACTGATCGTGCAAACTAATCGCGATTGCCGAAAAACTAAACTGCCGTGTAAACAGGACTTAAATTAGAGACCTTAAGATACCCAGGGTTCGGTTTACGGGTACGGGTACCGCCATTTTTCAGTTTACTCGTAATATCTACCCGTTTTCCCGTGGTAGATAATGGTCCACCCGTACATACAACTACGGGTACGGCGTGCGTTTTCACTGTACCGGATAAATATACACAGGCCAGACAATCTATACCGTACACCCTGGAACCGTACAGGTACAAAAACTGTACTTAATTTTTTGAGGTACAATATTCGTACGGATAAGCGTTTTAAAATTCGTCCGGATAGTAGGGCCCAGTGTGAACAAAAGGCCTATAACCAGACGTTTATCAATTTTTCAACCTGGTAGGTCAACACGGGCTGAAAATATCCATGTAATCAGCACCTAATGACTGAAAGAGATCATGTAAAGTATGGAATATTTTAGATAAGAAGCTTATAATATTCCATGGGAATACTAATTTTTTTCTATTTTTTTAAAAAAGAACTTAATCTTATTATATCGGTACGCGATATTAAAAGCTTCTAACCGTGAACATCCTAGAAAATGGAAAACAGTTTGTGTTAAATGTAAACAAGCTTTGTTGTTGATTCTTGTCCTTATTGAAACTTTTTTATTTATCTTTTAACTTTGTAATATTTATCCTGTAACTATAATTTATAATATGTTCTCATGCAGGGATCGTCGTAAATGGAGTAATCTGTGACGTCTCCCTTGCCCTATATTTTTGCAAAAGCTTAATAAATCTGAAAAGAGTATACTGACCAAATTATCCTTTTATATATATAACGTAAAATCTGGCTTCTAAAGCGGCCAGTAAACAATCAATCTATAAGCTCCCTGAAAATAGGTACGGCTTTCCACTATATATAAACCTAATATAAATAACTAGTAACTTTACGAAGTAAATTAGTTTTTCTGTTACGAGTTTCAAAACGTTTTTCCGCCCCGTCCAAACTGCCCTCTCAATATCAGTTACGAAGTTGTATAATATTATAAGCCCAGGGACAATGAGTAATTTACATCAGGAAACATTTTGTTTCGACCCGATTTTTATTTGACCTTCGAATTTTTAAACTCATGAATAATTCATGACGAAAATTCAAAAGAAATCCATATTTAATGATATTTAGAAATGGGACAAAGATTACAGTCACAGTCAAATTTAACAAACTGTTCGGTCGATTTTCTCTTAAAAATATGGATTCGTTTGAGAAGCTATGTTAAACAATCGTTAGTGTTCATTCTCTGGTGTCTAAATACAGCCAAGCTGGTTAAAAAAACTCGGCTTCACCTTGTATTTTCAACCTGCTTGGCTGTATTTAGAAATCGGAGGAAAAACACTGTCTCGTGTTGGATATATTTATATTGGATATATTTATATTGGATATATATTTTTATACAGTGAATGCGCTGAACAGCGCTAACAAAAGCGGCGGGCTCTGGAACCAAATTACAAGGTTGTGACGTCACTGGTTAAAGTTAAATGTCAGAAATGTCAGATACTGTATATATATATATATATATATATATATATATATATATATATATATATATATATATATATAATGAAAGGGGGGAGTCGAAATCAAAAGAAATTTTTAGGGGTGTCCAGGGGCATGCTGCCCGGTCCCCTAAAAAATTTTGAAATCGAGAGTCGCTGAAATGCCATTTCCTGGCTTTTGGAGGAAGATTTTACAGACTCTAAAGCCGTGTTTACACGGCCAAAATTTAAGCACGCTTAAGTTAAGCTATATTTTTGTTTTTGGAAGCTTCGTATGGGTAGCGTGCGTTAAAGAACAACGGAGGACATTGGTACACGAGAAAGAGTAATAGCTAAAAGAAAGAAAGAAAGAAAGAAAGAAAGAAAGAAAGAAAGAAAGAAAGAAAGAAAGAAAGAAAGAAAGAAAGAAAGAAAGAAAGAAAGAAAGAAAGAAAGAAAGAAAGAAAGAAAGAAAGAAAGAAAGAAAGAAAGAAAGAAAGAAAGAAAGAAAGAAAGAAAGAAAGAAAGAAAGAAATATAAAGAACTTATTAGCACATTCTTCTTAGCAAAACAAATTAAACATTTTTTGGCGGAACAACATTAAACTATTAAGTTACTCCTCGATATATCACAAAATTAAACAACACCTGTATTTGTTCATATTCAGTACCAAATGTTAATTAACACAATATTACTTTAGTTGTAGCTATAGAATATCGATTTAATTTCACTTGGTTAAAGGCCAGCTCGATAACCTAACGGTTCATTTAGCCTCTAGACTCCATAACTTTGATAACATTTCTCTAAATCAGCATGTATGCTATATTTAACCAACTCTGATAGGTAACATCTACAATGTATCCTTATATGTCAAGTTAGAGTGAATAAAGTTTGTATTATCAATAAGTTTTGTGAAAACACCACCGTAAAATATTTCTTTGCGTAAAATATTTTCTTAGCAAAGAAATATTTTACGTACAAAACTTATTTATATTACTTTATTGCCATGAAAACAATTCATGATTATCATAGCCAATCCATGAACGTATACCACAACAAATGCATGAGTTTTGATATCCAATGAAAACCTGTAGGAAACTTCCTAGTGAACTGGGTCACATTTCTTAATCTGCATATTGAAATCAATGAAAAAAACACCGCAAATCGCGATGCGAATGCTCGTTTGAGAAGCAAGATTAAACACTCGTTTATCGTGTTTAATGAGGGACTCCAAACACTCGAAAACAATACAAACCTCACGGCTAAGCCCTCGGTTTTCATTTGTTTTCTCGTGTTTGGAACCCCTACGTAAATATATATATATCTGGAGTGTGTTTATGAACGACTGACTGGAAACACATGACCGCGATTGCATGCATGTTTTACTGATCATTCACCCACCTGTATAAACTCAGTCCACATCGTTGTGACGAAGGTTTGAGTGAGCAGGTCAAAAGCTCAGCAAAAATATAAATAAACGTGATGTTCCCACAAATTCACAAATTATAGCTTGCTATAACCACGAATAGCAAAAAGACTTTTTTTACAATTTATATGCCATATATGATTCAAATAATTGTTTAGGAAACTGAACAGTAAGCCAAAACAAAACACGTGATAAATTGGTGGAAACACCATTTCGTCACTCATTACCAATTTATTTTTCTCTAGATTTTGATTATTTCGCTATAAATTTCTACGTCAGCTGCAAACAACTGTCAAAAATATCAAATATCTATATAGCTGTTGTGCTAACACACTTCTTTGCCCGCCTAAAATCACACCCACGGGAAAATCTAAGAGGCAGTTACCTGAAAGTAGCAGTTCTACCCGAAAGTAGCGATTACCCGAACTGACCCCGAAAGTAACGATTACCAGACACGCATTTATCCAACTATTAATAATTCATGAAGACAATTCAAAAGAAAAGAATGCTTACTCAAGTGTTGTAAATCTGGTACCAATCGTGCTATCACAGATTGCAATCTTTAATTCACTGGTAAAAAAAACCAACCCCGCGAGACATTCATGCAAGGCTAACTAAAAACAGTAAACTATATTTTGTTGTTATAAAACCTATGGCAAATAAGAATATTGACCACCTGAAAACTCGAGATGTAAATCAACCAGACGACGAGACTAATCTTGTCGTAAAATTAAAAGTAACTGTCAGTACTTGTCAGTTTTTTTTTTTCGCTGTGAGTTATTTTTAATTAGACTCAAGTACTCACTGCTCGCTATATATATATCTTGTTTCTTTAATGACTGAAAAAAAAGCTTACAGAGAATTTCACTTAACTTTTGACGAAGGCGTTCCGAGGTTTGTTCGTTATTTCCGAAGTTGGCCACGAACTTGGTAAATTCATTATGTAGTTGTCAATCAGGTTGCGAACTTCGAAAGTATAAGTTGCGAACTTGCGAGATTGCAAAGTTTGAAATTGGAGTAGTTCAAAGTTTGTTGTACCGCGTCGTTAGTAATTATGAATAAGATGAATTATTTCACTCGATAAGGGAAAACAATTCCATACTTGGTGACAACCTCGTACCCATGCAAGGTATTTTGCGTCCACGTTGGGAGGTCGCCGAAAATGGCCCTGGCATCGGCTGGTCGATTCTATAATCCGAGTGGCCGCTTTAAGAACTAGATTAATTCAGATAGAGTATAATTTATTTATGAAAATTTGAATCGCAATTGATCCACTGGCCGCAAAGTTTACCCAAAGAATGGGAACGATAGCTTTGGTTAAAGTCAAGAACAACATTACTTATACGTTTGTTCATGACATTTACATGTATCCTGCATAATCGTGGGGAGTATCATGATGAATAATGCTAGCCAGTTGTTTTTATGATAAAGGGGAATTCACATGAGTGATTCGGCAGAGCGTTAAATTGGGGTGTTGTGGCCAGAAAAGTTATGCGGTCTTTGTGTTTTGTATACGTATTATACAAAAACAAAACACAAAGACCGCATAAATTTTCTTGCCACAACACCCCAAATTCTGGGTGTCACGTGACTAACCTAATCTTGAAAGACAATGGGGCTTCCAAACCATCCCCCTCCACTAGAAAC
Organism: Corallium rubrum; assembly: GCA_964035015.1. Taxonomy (NCBI): domain Eukaryota; kingdom Metazoa; phylum Cnidaria; class Anthozoa; order Scleralcyonacea; family Coralliidae; genus Corallium; species Corallium rubrum. The sequence continues at coordinate 477,450 of OZ035998.1, forward strand.
TATGAGCAGACTGACATAGTGCTGACACTAACCCTAATCCCACAGTAACCATTACAACAAATTAAGGTGAAGTAGCGAAACCCAAACTGTTATGTAGACCTAACATGAAGTAGCTAAGGGAGGCTGTAACTCCCAGAACGTCTGCTCGCAGGCTAAATGAGACTGCGATCCTTTGTGCTGACCAAAAGTGTTGTGACTGTCTGTGTACGAGTTGCTGAAATCTCTATTGAATAAAACTGGAAGATTACAATGGAAAAACCCCACCTGACTTATAGGTAATTTGGTACTGTTCATACTTAAAGGTGAAGTGTAAAACGGTATTAACAGCAACCATAGTCTGTGAAATTATATTGTCTGGAGACGCGGCGAACATCAAAGCGGTTAACAATGAGCTACAATTTAGGTTGAGGGTGGCAAATAAGGTGCACAGTCTTTTGTTTTACGTTCATTAATATTTATAAAGCAACGCTGCTATTGGTTGATTGCTTCATTATACCAAAAATACAATGTGTTCAACAAGCGTTAAGGTGAAATAAGGTGCACAAACGTGAACAAAAACCTAGAACAAAGATCTTGGCCGCGTTTCCAGACAATTTATTTCTAGGGACTATGCAACAACAGATGAATACTTGGAAAAAGTCAAGATTTCAAAGTCAAAGAAATGTATCGTGCAAACACAAATAATTTATTCGTCAGGATTGAGTATTGAATTGAGTTTCTGGGTCCGGTAAACGGACCTAAAAAAGTGCTTGGATAAAACCCTGAAAGCTGGATATACCTTAAACGAGATAAGGTTTTGAAAAACACGAGAAAGCTCTTCTTCCATTTCTTCCAAATTTTATTGTAATGAAATGAATATTATAGATATAGATATTGAACATGAGATCTGCGAGCGAATAGAAATCCAAGAAAGAAAGAGTGGATCCCCGTGGAGTAACAAATGCGCGATTATTGGATTAGGCAAGCAATATTATGTATGATTAACCTCCATTTCTACTGTTCTTCACCAAAGCTCATGGTGTCAAAACTCATGCATTTGTTGTGGTATACGTTCATGGATTGGCTATGATAATCATGAATTCTTAATGAGTTTGAGAAAATACAATACAAACTTTAATTAATTCTTTGAAAGTTTTCATGGCGATAAAGTAATATAAATAAGTTTTGTGGAAACACCACACCTTCATCAGCGCAATAATAACAAGCTAAGCTGTTGGCAATGGAAATTGCACTTTGTCGTTAATCAAGGTTATTTTGAGGCCACGAGGGGATATGTTATTCACCGAGGGTGAAGCCCGAGGTGAATAAACATATATCCCCTCGTGGCCTCAAAATAACCTATACTTATTTTTCACATGCCTCGGTTTCCTTTGTTCTTTTAAGGGAATATATTCAATAGCCCCTGGCAAAACAAAGATTAATATTCCCCTCTAATATTCCTCTCTATAAGGCTCTAATATTCCCCTCTAAGGCTCTAATATTCCCCTCTATACCATTCCTCGCTATAATATTCTCCTCTAATCTTCCCGTCTAATATCCCCCGCACTACTCCTTATCTTATGAAATCCTGTCAACCTCGCCATGTGAAAAATAACAGGAGTTATTGAATATAGGATAAAACACAATCCGAAGAAGAACATCTTGAAAACCCAAGATTTGGATTAAGCCATGCAAGACAAAGATGAAACGGTAGAAACCGTTTCATCTTTGTCTTGGCTTACTTCGGATTGTGTTTTATCCTATATTTCTTTAAATTGTCGGCTGGCCTTGGCTTCTGTTATTGAATATATCCCTCGAAAAGAACAAAGGAAAGCGAGGCATGCGAAAATTAAGTTGGAATATTAGTGATTTTATAATCAACTAATAGCCCTAATGTCATGGTTTTAGTACTTATAGTAAGACAGGTTTAAAGCAAGATTTCACGCGTTCCGATAATTGATTTCTTCCTATTAAGAAAACTTTACTTGTGGAGTATGATGCAATTAAATCATTGATAGAACTGGCTTCGATTCTGTTTCAGAATCATTCTCAAAATGGAAACATGAAAAAATTTCCATGATTTTCTTCATCACTCTGTCGACATTAAGCAAATAAATTATTTAGAATGAAATATAATTAGCATTTATATCTTCATCGGCATTATCTTCTCCACATCATTATCTTAATTTACTGAGAATATCTATGGTGCACTTAAATTAGATTGGATAAGCACGCCACGCATTCCTAGTCGACTCGACCACGAGAGTGACTGATAAAGGTGCGAATTCAAATCTCGCTTTGCAAGAATTTTTTTCCCTGTTGACTACGACAGTGCCAAAGGAAATCACAAAATATTGTCTAGTCTGCGTGCAGACTTGGTCGCAGACTTGGTCTGACAATTAAATAGACAATCTCGTTAACTATTGCTCAAAAGTACTTCAAGAAATAAACACCTTTCATCCCCCAAGGTATTTCGTGGCTAAGCGGCTTGAACTTATCTACGCATACCATATGTGTTTGCATGCAGGCTTATCTTTCTTCCCCAAAACGCCCTTCACAAAATCATGTACTTATTCATTCGAAGTTTCCTTTAAATTTCTTTGAATTCACTTATTTATTTGTTTTATACGCGCATTTAAAATGTATATCGGCAATCGAATCTTACGATGGTCGCTATCAAAATAAAGTATATAATTAACACGTAATTTATCTTAACGTCTTGTAAATGTAAATAAACTCGAAATATCTTATCAGTGGACCTGTTTAAGCTTTTGATTGGACTCGTGCTTTGTTTAAGTGGTCCGGATCTAAAGCGATTTCGGCGATTTCATTTGTTTCCGTCGTTCTCGCTTGTTAAGTAACGGCACAAACCCCAGATCTCAAAGATAACAAAAGATACGCTATGCGTACATGTATCTGCGCCAAATCTTGTAATAAGATCTTAAGAAAAATCTTATACGATCTTACAAGATCTTATAAGATTTTAGCGAGATCTAATAAGATAACAGCCGTATTGGGATATGTCTTCATTGCACCCCTGAATCGTCTGTAGGTTTGTGCCATGCGTTAAATTCTGTACAACATATGTGAATTAGAAAAAATGGTATATAATAGTAACTTGGCGTACGGTCAAACGCGGTCATATTTGAAGTATATCCCTGAATCGTCTGTAGGTTTGTGCTATTTGGAAAACATGCATGGTTAGATAGAGCGTTAAATTCTGTACAACATATGTGAATTTGAAAAAATCGTATAGAATAGCAACGGAGAAAAATATATTTGAACTGAGATGAGCGCAAATATCAAATTGCATTATTATGCTATCACTTGGCGTGTCAAACTCAATCATTTTAGAGCATCCCTGAATCGTCTGTAGGTTTGTGCCATTCACGAAACTTGCACAATTAGATAGAACGTTAAATTATGTACAAGATATGCGGATTTGAAAAAGTCATATAGAATAGAACCCTGAAAAATCTTAAATCGTAGTATTTTAATCCAAAACTTTGTCGCTTCGGAGGACTTCGTGATATGGCGACAAAATATTGTAAACACGATCGGATTAAAAATACTTGTTTCCATCGTTCAAACTGACAGCTCGTACGTGACGCCAAAAAATTGTGAGCTTTGATTGTTCCTGATCTGATCGTCGCGCATTGGTTAGAGTTACACAAAAAAGATACTGCGCTTTTCGGCTAAGCTTGGAGACGAATAGTTTAATCGAAAAGTTTGATCGTTGAAACGCGACCGTTGTTAAGGTTATTCTGAATGTTACCACGGGCAAATTAAAATGTTGTCATGGGAGATTTTCGCCCTTTTGAGTCTTTCGACCAATAACATTGAAGGGGCGGTCTTAGGCTGAAGCAGGCAAACCGCCATGGCGTGTAGATTCAAACATGGAAAGAGTTAGTAAAAAGAAAAGAACGTTCGTCAGTGGCAAACCATTAGGAAATGACCTAAGATCTTTGATTATTGACGAAATTATATACAAAGGAGGAAATATAATAACTCGTGAATACCCTGGGACTTTTTCTGCAATTGCCGAAAAATTTTCCGTAAGTAACTCAACCATCAGTAATGTGTGGAACAATTATTGTGAGTACGGCACACTAGAACCGCGAAGGAGAAGGCCTAGAAATCAAAGTAATTTGAACGATGGTGATTTAGAACTGATAAAGACATTAAAAGCGATTCGTCCTACCATATCTCTCAGCGAGCTGAAAGAAGAAGTCGAAAGGTATGGTCAAAAGCCAAATGGGACATCCATTTCGGCAATTTCTAAAGCCTTAAAGAACAGAATGCTGTCTGGTTTAGAGTACTCGCGGAAAAAAATTAACATTGTTGCTATGGAAAGGTTTACCCCAGTTAACATGATTTACACCCAAATATTCATAAATTACCTGCATTCCAAGGACCCAAACAATTTGAAATTTTTTGATGAAGCTGGACTGAAGATGCCAAGATACTATGGACATGCTCCAGTCGGACAAAGATGTATTGAGTTGGCTCGATACCATGAGTCTCCAAATATTACTCTTAATCTTCTAGCAGGTTTAGATGGAGTTGCATACGCAAATACCGTTAATGGTGCTTCCAATACTTTACATATGCTGCGGTTTTTTGATGAGGCGTCACAAGCTGGAAACGTTGTTACTGGAAGACCAGCCCTCGAGTTTGGGGATATTATTGTTATGGACAACTGTCCAATGCACCACTACGAAGGCGAAGAAATCTTAAACGAGTTTCTGAATGAAATGGGTATAGAGCTTGTTTATACTCCTACGTATTCCCCTGATTTTAACCCCGTTGAATTTGTGTTTGGAAAAATCAGAACTGAAATGCGCTATACGTTATGGGAAGTTACAAAAAAAAACTTGAAATTATCAGTACACGAAGCGATTGACAGAGTTACTGCAGCAGACATGAATGGGTTCTACAGGGCGACCTCGTATATTTAAATAAAGCGTAACAAAAGGAATGTTCAGTTCAGAAACGCAATGTTCGACAATGACAATGTTTCACCTGGGTTTGTTTTTTGTTTAAATGCGAATTATATAAACGCTGACGTTGATTGATGTGTTTACTCAGCTTATGTGGCAAACTCGCTTTTACACGCAATTATAAACTCAACTATGACTCGCTTAGCCTTTTATACACAATGAATGTATTCGCTTCACTACATATAAGTACTTAACATGTATTTTATTAGAATACTTGCATGTTATTTTAATAGTTTTCATACAAAATAAATTTTAACAAATGGTGAAACTGCTTTTGGTAATCTTCGAGTTTTTTATGTCCTACCTATAATGGTTATATATTTTGTCACAAACAAGACAAGCGTCGTGAGAAACTTGCTTTTCATAAAATCAGAAAAACTCGAATCTATTTGCAAATCAACGTACACAAAGGATATGATCTAGCTCATTTACATCGTTAGGTGAACTAGGCCTTATACTACAAATGATATAGTAAATCACTATTAAAATGCTTTAAGCCATAACAGAATTTCAGTCTATTTATCTGATCAGTCTTCCTCTGCTATTTTTATGACTGACTATAGTAACCAGTTATACAAAATACAGTTTACTGCTATAAACGCAACAGTCAACAACAACGTCAACGACGAATACTATTATAAAAAATGCATGAAATAACCAGTTTTTAAATTGTCAGACTGTTCAACCATACACCTCTATTAAAATTCAACAGGCGGTAAAACTGAATCCGACAATGCCGCCGACGCCAAAACATCAAGAGCCTCAAGCCGATTTGTTGTGTAAAAGTCGTCACCTTGGGCGTCCGCGTTTGTGGACTGTGCAACGACGCTCGCTGCACGTGAATTAGAATTGTTCACATCTGCTATTTGGGTCACTGCATTACCCTGTTGCATGTTAACACGTTCATAGTGTCCAACTTGGTGCCAATTTGGAAGAGTGGGAACTGATTGTTGCGTGTTCTCACGAGGTAACAAAACCTGAAACTGAGTGACGCTTGGATATACACACTGCATGGGCTTCGTTGCGAATTGGTTGGCTTTTCTCTCGCTGGTTTCGCTTTCTTTGTTGATCGTATTTTGTAACTCGACTGCGTACATAAAATCATGTTGCTCTTGTTGACTACTAAATGACGAAGAAGACGCTGTACAAGATTCGGTCGGATTCTATCAACCTTGATCGCTTGGGAAATGTTATCCCGTGGTCAATTAGGATTTCTTTGCGAGGATTTTCAAGATGTAACCGCATCTTATTATTACTTTTCAGTCCTTGCTTGGATAGACCTGTTTTCAGTAGTTGTGGTATTTCATTTCTACGCGGTAATTTTCCTGCACACATGTTTTCTAACACAGCGACGTGTTTGTGAATTAGTGACCAATTTTTGACACCATTTTGAATGTATAAAATCGGATTTGTATTTATTACATCCTGTTCTACTCTTCCTGCGAAAGAGTCTTCCAATTTAACATGAGCCATTTTCGCAGATTTTTGCTTTTCATTTAAATTTTGTAATTGGGTTTCAAGTCCAGCAATTTTACCAATTAGTTTTTTTCGCTTTGCTTTCTCATCGGAATGTTTATCTATAATCCCACAAGATCGCACTGAAGTGCAAACCTCAAACTGACAATTTCTCTTGGTGTGTCCTTCCTTTAAGTGACACTTACCGCATATTATTCTTTCGCCTAAATTTTGCCTTGAAGCCCTGTTTATGGCATCGTCCATGTTTTCTAATTCGGCGTTCTTTTCCCGAATGTTACTTTGCGTATCCTCGATATCGTTCTCTCTCTTTCTGAACATTCTTTCGACAGGCGTAAGAACTTCGCTATTACCTACCATGCCCAGGTCCAGGTGTTTCCGAATGCCATAATGTCGGTTAGACATGGTATTGTGCATCTCAGTTTCACTAATCTCGTCGACGTCGCCTTTGTCTTCGCTTCGGTAATTGCTCATCCGTGGCGGTTTTGTTGGAGCGGCAACATACGGCGAATTAAGTTCTCCGGCTTTTATTTTAATTCGCTTGTACTCCCTTTCCTCAATTAATACTGCATTATTCCACATTTCCTGATATCCATTGTCGTCTCCGTAATCGAGATTCACATAGTTTCCCTCGTCATCGAGGTATCGTAAACGTATTGTTGTCGTGGTTAAATACGATAATGACGGACAACGACCGACTATATCCGCAACAAGATTCGTAAACTTGTAAATGCCGCAGTGTACATCGGCAACGTTTACAAAAAAACTGACCCATTTCTCGTCAGAATATTCTACTTTTATTTGGTAACTCATCGTTCCCGTGCCAGTCAATTTTCTTTGCAATTGCAATCTACCGCACGAGATTTAATATTGAGACCGCCCCTTCAATGTTATTGGTCGAAAGACTCAAAAGGGTGAAAATCTCCCATGACAACATTTTAATTTGCCCGTGGTAACATTCAAAATAACCTTAACAACGGTCGCGTTTCAACGATCAAACTTTTCGATTAAACTATTCGTCTCCAAGCTTAGCCGAAAAGCGCAGTAACACGTGCTGCGCAGATACAAAAATAATCCTCAACAATGCTTGCCATGCAGGCACGAATCTCCAACGAACACATGAGTCATGGTTCGCGGCAAGATCATATCCGCAAAAAAGACTTTCGTATATTCACATCACGTGATTACCAAAAGATGTACGTGATAAGTTTTTGTTGGGGTATAATTGGGTACAGCTTCGTGACTAAAATTTTGACAATCAGCTGCAGTTCATGCGTACGACCTATACTCTACATCAAACACAAAATGTGTATAAATGGTCTCGTAATAGAAAAATCTTTCTTCAAGAAGAAAATTCAGCTCCCTCCCAAGTGTAGGAGCAGATCGGGGCTGATAACTCCTACATTTTGGGAGGCATATAACTTTTTCTTTCGTTTAAATCCAACACGTTACAATTTTCCAGCATAAAAAACTGCAACGAAGTCTTAGCCTAGGCAGAAGCCAATACCTTCGAGAAAAAAATTCGAGTGTAAGAATATATACATTTTAAAATTAAACCGGGGGCAGTTGCGGCAACATCAAGGCCTTCCAGCTAGGAATTGAACCCGCAACCCTGCAATGCCCAGTGCAATAGTATAGATCGAACTATAAAGGACTAATCAACAATTACAACAAACTATGCTTAACAGAATATGACCAACGGCGATGCCGAGAGGTGTTATTTATATCTTTAAGCAGCGGAATTGTAAGGAAATCATGTGCAGCCTTAATTTGCTTTCTCTTAGCAGGTGAAAACGTCGTAAAAAACTGAGAAATGTCGTCGAAATCGCTACACACACAGGACCTATTAATTTTAATTTGTCTTTTTCCAAAGTGCAGTATGCATTAATTTGAGCTTCTTATAAGATTTCTAGAAAATTAACCGACGTTATAGTTTAACATGTAAAGCTTACTATATGACAGACAAGGAAAGTTACAAACCAAAAATAAAGAAAAAGAATTAGCAGGCAAGCTAAATCCTACACATTCCTCTAATTTTATCTTATATATTTTATCCTGGCAAGATCTTATCTTAACTAGAAATACATGAACGCAACAACCCCTCGCCCACTTTATATGCATTTTTTAACCCCCACTATTACACCCTCCCCTCCCCTAATTTCTGTTTTTTTGTTGTATTAATGACACACAGATGACAGATCAGAAAACATCCCAGAAAATGAGTTAGCAAGGTTCATCTGTAGTCATGTATTGACACACCGAAAGAACGTGCAAAGTCAATATTAAAAAAACCCCGAGATGAACCAAATGACATATTTTCATTCAAAAATAGATAGATACAGTGGCCAAAAAAAAGACACCATGCCAACGTCCTAGCGTTCAAAGACAATTCTAGACAATATATTATTTATATTAATTTTCATTTTAGATTTCTTCCGTTTTAACTCAGCTAAACTGGTAAATACGAATCTCCTACCGTTAAACTTTCTTCTGCTTTTGTCACCACAAACACTGCCAATTCAGTCTACTCTTTTCGGATTGTTTTTCTCGTTCGCGGTTTCTTACTTTTTTCGTTGTTGACACATAAATATGACAAGGCATTATTCAGTGCTCTTCATGATCTAAAAAGCCGTTTGTTTCAAAATGTCTTCATCGTTCCCTCTCGAGTTATGTAGAATACACCAGGGCAAAATTCTTTACCGGCTTTGAACAGTTTCAGGACACATCCTTCTTTCAGTTACATTCCGGTCGGCATCGTTTTCGGTCGGCATCGTATTAGTTTTTAGGCTTTTTTCAGTGGTTTTAAGTCGTATTTTCTGTTGTCTTTTTCACGCTGTCACATCTCTTGTTAGCCTTCTCTCTTTGGTCTTTTTCCATAGTAATATTAATGTACATTTTAGCTGAAACTATTTTTTCTGGCAAAGATTTCTTTCGTCTTGATCGTTGAAAAACTATTTCGTAACCCAACCGAACTTATAAATTATAATTTGCTGACGTAAACTTAAATAATTTGAATAATTTAACAGGTTAGTTACCAGTACCCTGCTATTCGAACTGCGCAAGTTGTGGATTTGATAACATATATATAGATATATAAACAGGTTTCAGAATTGCTTTCAGCTTTCCATCTCGCGTGTAAAGTGGACTCCACGCACGTCGAGATTAGCACCCTCACCGGGCTCCGGGCCTTCGGCCCTACGCCCGGCTCGGGGATTATACTAGTGAGGTGTGTACATCAAACAGTATTGAAACACTATTTATAGGGTTTTCTGATGCCGCCCTGCCATATAAAGCTTCAGTTATAAATTAGCTAAAGCTCTTGCCTGTGCCATATTGGCATGAAATCAGAAATATTTCTCTTTTTTCTTTAAGGTAATTAATTTACAATTATTTTTCTCAGCTTGCATGCAACCAAAGTGTACCAAACAGACTTCCCCAGTTGAAAGACTGACATATGCCAGACTTCACTTTTTCGGCACCGAAGCTACTTCAACCGAACTGTGAAACTGTGGAGTACCTTATTATTCTCTGCATGTGTTAAATCTTGACTTTGTCTAATGTAAAATCGTTCAGAAACGGTTAGTCATATCAACATGCATTTTTTATGACTTTTAATGACGAAAATGAATCTATAATATAGTGTGTACAAAATATTCTTCTGTGAGAAATTGGATCAAGTCCAAACATTGCTGTTACTAAACAAATATATTTTCACCTTCAACCAGAGTAGCATTATACAGCATGTCTTATTATTCACCTGGTTGCCCACAAAAACTGTTTACTAAATATATTTTTAATTTTGCTTGTTACGGTTATGTATTTTTTAAAGTGTGAATTTTCTACTTTGTATATATACTGGCGTTCACCAAGTGATATTTGAAAATTTTGCCAAAATTGCAATTTGGCATAATTTTCAAATATCACGAGTAGTGTAAATCCTTAATTGTACGAGCAAAATCATATGATTACTCATTTATTATATGCATGACAAAATTACGACACGTACGCTTCGTACTCACCGTCACGCCTTTAAAAACATCTTGTTTCATTACTTGACAAGAAACATTTTCACTCTGGGTGTTCTCCGTACTCATTTCAAAATATTTACATGGAAGTTTTAGTCCATAGTGTACCAAAAGTCGTTGGAAATGTGAAAACGTTCCATTGCAGAATTGGCCGCCATTTTGAATTTTATTGTGAACATCGTTCCCAGGGCCTTGGGAGCAGTACAATTAATAAAATAATTGTACCCCTCTCAACCAATCAGAATGTAGTAATTTTGTCATGCATATAATAATAATAATAATAATAATAATAATAATAATAATAATAATAGTTTATTTTTTTTTGTTAATAATATAATAATTTTATTTAGAATTTAAATACTTAGTACACTTTTTCAATAATGTCAATCAATTAATGTCAGTTAGTTAATTATAATAATAATAATAATAATAATAATAAATAATAAAATATATTTTGTTGGTTATATGTGAACGGGAGGTTTTCTTGCGATATTTTGCCCACAGTGATAAAGTACTGTTCTATTGTGCTACATTTTTTATAGTGAAAATTAAAAACCAACACAAAACTTACTTTAGTCAAACCGAAAGCGACTTTGAATTTGCACAAAAATGAAATATTGAGGTTTCGTTTTTGCTGTCCTTTCGAAAGAATGCAATTTTACCAAACCAAACTAAAACTGAACTCGCTTTCTAGAGGTCAGGTATTTCTCCTTGAATTTGAATTTATTGAATTTACCACACGTTTACAAGCAAAACTTAAAATAACTAAATACATCAAAAGATGGTGGCGAGGAAGGCTAAAATGAAACTATAAAAGGTTTATAAAAGTTTTAGTCTCCTCCTAAAAATCTAAATTAAAGTTATATATTAAGCATAATATGGCGACAACAATTGAATATATCACAGTAATTGTAATTTAAATAATTTATGAATGAGATTTTCATTTATTTATAGTAATACTTTTAGTTTGGACGTAAATAGTTTTAGCAAAAATTTCAACAGCAAGTGAGTTAAAGAATTTTGGGCCTTGGTATCTTATTGAAAACTGACAGATATTTGTTCGACATAAAGGATCCTTAAATAAAAATATTTACCCCCAGTCTCACAAACGAGTCTTACCTCACGCCCGCGTAAAACGTCGGGTCTTTCTTACACAAGCGCCTTTTTTACCCTGGACAGACCACGGACGCACTGCCATTTTAACATATCTCGTTTAGCCATAAAGAAATACAGTATATTGGCGTCAACACAAGTCGTTTACCTCATTACTGATATCTTGTTTCTCTGATGTTTGTTGAGAATCATTTTCAGCAACTGCTTTCAACTTTTTGATGCGAGCACGTTTTTTCTTTTCCTACAACACAAAACGTTTTGTGCTATTATCAAATAACTTTTTTATTAAATATGCAATGCTTATTAGTTCGAAGAGAGATTGACAACCATGTTGTATTGCACTTTATGAACAATGTTGTGCTGCATCTAACGAACAATGTTGTACAATTTAATTTCTCTCCGACGAAGGGCCTTCGCTCGAAACGTTAGAAACTATGTTCAATATTTTCTGCAGTACTCAAACCTTACTATATTTCGATTTATATTTCAACACTGCCTACGCAGCACACTACTTTTATTTCAATGTTGTACAATGTTGCACTGCACTTTGCTCCAGCAAGTATATGCGTTGGTCATGCAAGTAAAGACTTTGGGTACGAGGTCACGAATGAACAATGTTGTAGTGCACTTAAGTTAATCAGCAAGTAATGTATTGGCTTCCTATCGTCAATCAAAACAAGGAAGAAAATATAACAATAATGTACATTCATACAACACCGCTGCCAAACGTTTGCGCATGCGTGAATTCGCTGAGTAAACATTGCAAGAGAAGTGGGAACTAGCCGTGGAGACAACAACCAGACAGTGAAGACTAAGTAAGACTCGACTATTCATTTGTGTTTTAAAAAAAGGGTAAAGAAAATTACGAAGGGGTAAATTCAGAATATGTTACAATATTGACAAGGAAGCCATGCACAAATTACCTACCTTATCTTTTTGGTAGTATGCTTATAATTTTAACTTTTGTGTGACTCTCGGACCAGTCCAAATATTTCAGTGTTTTCCCGCTCTTTTTCCGAGGACGAGTTCGAACGTCGCGCATGCGCAAAACGTTTGGCAGCGGTGTCCATACATAATGTACAGTTTTTTCGTTTGTTTTCGCTAAAAACTCTGAGGTCCAGACGGGACTCGAACCCACAACCTCCCGAATGCCAGCCGGACGCTCTCACCATTGAGCCGCTGGAACTCAGATGGTAGACCGAGGTTGTTTTCGGTATTTATACCTGGGAACTAGTCAAACCGTACGGGGGTTCGAGTTCCAGTTGCCTGGAGCTCAGAGTTTTTCTCTGAGTTTAACTTACGACAGCTTGTATAGCAAAAACATACGGAAAAAACTTCACCAACTTCAAGTTGAAAACACTATAACAACTTACAATAATGTACATTCTTATGCATATACAGTAGCAGTCAATTAGAAATGCTTAATTGCAATGAAGAACATAATTTGGCTTGTGTCATGCATAAAAAGAACAGCAAAAACAAGTTAAACCAGATAAAAACCATAAATTTAGAATTTTGTTCAAAGTACTTGCTTTGAAACAGGACTGTTTTGCCTGATAAATTATTTATTCAAGCCATAATGCTCAAGAAACCCGTTAAATTATTTTTGACTGCTACTCACGCATATAGAGGTCTTACTTTGACATTTTCTTCTCTGTTAACTTTAATTCGCATTTTCAAGGACGATAATGTATCTAATAAAAAACAAAAATACAGTTATATAATAGTTGGGGAGCACGGGTGGCGTGTGCTGTTAGGGCGCTGCCTCTCACCAATAGTTAAGCCCGGTCGGACGGGGTTAGTACTTGGATGGGTGCCCGTTTGGGAATAACCCCATACTCCGCCAGCGTGGGACTTATGTGAGTAGAGTTTAGTTGGTCTCTCCTGTGCTCCAAGGTTTTGCTTTGTATATTTATGCATGGTAAAGTAAAACGACAATTTGTAGAAATACCATGCACGTTGATTATGATTTGCCCAACAAAACCCTAAACATGGTGTTTCCATAAATTATTGCTTACTATCAATTTTCAACATGCAATCATAAAAGAAATTAATCGGACTCTTCTTTATGTTATACCTAGTAAAATTTGGGTGTTAGGTTTGTCGAAAAGGTTGTTAATTATTTTACCAAGCAAAACAAAAAAACAAAGTGTAGCGCTACCATTCGGACCATTGTCACTTTTTGTTGTTTTGTTTACACGGTACCAAACAAATTTCATACCGTGCCAACCGTACCCACGGTCACGCTGTTAAAGTGACTTACCAAGGTTAAAGAGACTCGCCATGACCAGAATGGCTCACCATGGTTAAAGTAACTCACCATCATTAGAGCGTCTCACCATGGCTTTACTGGCTAAATTGACTTAAAATGGTCAGAGCGTCTCAACATGAGTAAAAGTGTCTCGCCATGGTTGAAGTGTCACACCATGGTTAAAGAGTCTCACCATGGCTAAAGAGTCTCACCATGGTTAAAGTGGCTCACCATCATTAGAGCGTCTCACTATGGCTTTAATGGCTAAATTGACTCAAAATGGTCAGAGTGTCTCCGACCATGAGTAAAAGTGTCTCGCCAAGATTAGAGAGTCTCACCATGGCTAAAGAGTCTCACCATGGCTAAAGAGTCTCACCATGGCTAAAGAGTCTCACCATGGCTAAAGAGTCTCACCATGGTTAAAGTAGCCCACCATGGCTAAAGTGTCTCACCATGATTAAAGAGTCTCACCATGGTTAAAGTGGCTCACCATGGCTAAAGTGACTCACCATGGTTAAAATGGCTCACCATAATTAAAGTGTCTCACCATGGTTAAAGTGGCTCGCCATGGTTAAAGTGTCTCACCATGGTTAAAGAGTCTCACCATGGTTAAAGTGACTCACCATGGTTAAAATGGCTCACCATGGTTAAAGCAGCTCACCATGGTTAAAGTGTCTCACCATGGTTAAAGTGGCTCACCATGGTTAAAGTGTCTCACCATGGTTAAAGTGGCTCACCATGGTTAAAGTGTCTCACCATGGTTAAAGTGACTCACGATGGTTAAAGTGTCTCACCATGGTTAAAGTGTCTCACCATGGCTAAAGTGTCTCACCATGGTTGGCTAAAGTGTCTCACCATGGTTAAAGTGACTCACAATGGTTAAAGTGTCTCACCATGGTTAAAGTGTCCCAACATGGTTGGTTAAAGTGTCTCACCATGGTTAAAGTGTCTCACCATGGTTAAAGTGTCTCACCATGGTTAAAGTGTCTCACCATGGTTGGTTAAAGTGTCTCACCATGGTTAAAGTGTCTCACCATGGTTAAAGTGTCTCACCATGGTTAAAGTGTCTCACCATGGTTAAAGTGTCTCACCATGGTTGGTTAAAGTGGCTCACCATGGTTAAAGTGTCTCACCATGGTTGGTTAAAGTGTCTCACCATGGTTAAAGTGTCTCACCATGGTAAAGTGGCTCACAATGGTTAAAGTGTCTCACCATGGTTGGTTAATGTGTCTCACCATGGTTAAAGTGTCTCACCATGGTTAAAGTGTCTCACCATGGTTAACGTGTCTCACCATGGTTAAAGTGGCTCACCATGGTTAAAGTGTCTCACCATGGTTAAAGTGGCTCACTATGGTTAAAGAGTCTCACCATGGTTAAAGTGGCTCACCATGGTTAAAGTGTCTCACCATGGTTAAAGTGGCTCACCATGGTTAAAGTGACTCACCATGGTTAAAGAGTCTCACCATGGTTAAAGTGTCTCACCATGGTTAAAGCAGCTCACCATGGTTAAAGAGTCTCACCATGGCTAAAGTGGCTCACCATGGTTAAAGTGACTCATCATGGTTAAAGTGGCTCACCATGGTTAAAGTGGCTCACCATGGTTAAAGTGTCTCACCATGGTTAAAGTGTCGCACCATGGTTAAAGTGGCTCACCATGGTTAAAGTGTCTCACCATGGTTAAAGTGTCTCACCATGGTTGGTTAAAGTGTCTCACCATGGTTAAAGTGGCTCACCATGGTTAAAGTGACTCATCATGGTTAAAGTGGCTCACCATGGTTAAAGTGGCTCACCGTGGTTAAAGTGTTTCACCATGGTTAAAGTGTCTCACCATGGTTAAAGTGGCTCACCATGGTTAAAGTGTCTCACCATGGTTAAAGTGTCTCACCATGGTTAAAGTGACTCACCATGGTCAAAGTGTCTCACCATGGTTAAAGTGGTTCACCATGCATAGCTAAAGTGTCTCACCATGGTTAAAGTGGCTCACCATGGTTAAAGTGGTTCACCATGCATAGCTAAAGTGACTCACCATGGTTAGAGCATCATACTGTAGCTAAAGTGACTTACCATGTTAGAACATATCACCATGGTTAAAGTGGCTCACCATGGCTAAAGTGACTCACCATGGTTAGAGCGTCACACTATAGCTAACGTGGCTTACCATGGTTAGTACGTCATACCTAACACAAACGCTATGAAATGTAATTTCACATTTCTATAAATCATTCAGATATTCATTCCATCGTTCTGGAAAGCAAGCCAGTACAAATACCGGAAATCCAGCAGGGCTGTAGTGGACTATATGTAAGTGCCACGGCAGGTTGTGAAACTCGACAAACGTCTAGGGGGGGTTCGGGGGCATGTCGCCCCGGAAAAAGTTTGAAATCTGGAATCTCTGAAATGCCATTTTGTGCATTTTGGGGGAAAATTTTAAAGACTATTTTTTGTCAATTTGTATATCAAACACTGATTTAAAATGGTGGGTTCTGGCCATAGAAATATCCATGGTTCTGGCGCATTTACTATGAAACTATGAATATTGAATACACTCAGTCAATGAACTATATAAAATCCATGTGATGAACATAGACACAATCAATCATCACATGGCTGCACTTTCAGTTTGCCCAATATTTAGCAAATAAATGTAACACAACGACAAATATGTAGGAATTTAAATATTCAATTCTACACAAATGTACATCTGGCACTAATTCATTTATACATCTTATTTTGTCCTGTTTTATAAGGCCTATGGTTAGGCATACATGAAGTACTGTTACAACATAATAAATATTTTCATGTGGGGACCGAATTTACCGAACGTCTATTGATGTTATTAATTTGTATTGTCATATAGCTAGAGTTTCACTGGATGCAACGATGACTGTCATTGGTTGGTTTGTGGTCACATGACCTTAGCTACATTTCAATGTCTACCGAGCGGGCAATAATTGAGAACTTATTGCCTGCTTGGTCAATAAGTTTTCAATTGTTGCCCGCTAGAACTTTGAACTCTTCACGGCATCCTATAAACAAAAGCTTGTTTGGTACGAAAAAAAGAATATTTATAGGTTTTCAAAGCATGTGTGAAGATTAACTGGAGAAATGTATTGCTGTTCTTTTCTTCTGAGACTTTATATATTTGTTTGGTTGAAGTGAAATTATGGAGCCAGGCGAAATGTTTTGGTAAGTCTTAGCGTTTGTCATTTGTGTACTTTCCCTTGATAAACGTCGAAATTATTCAGCGAAGCCCAAGCTATATAACAAAACACTTAATTGTCTGCTCCATCGGGAAACAGTTAGTTTTGTTTTCCCTCGAGTCTCGATGTTTCCCTCGACTTCGTCTCGGGAAATATCAAGACTCTTGGGAAAACAAAACTAACTGTTTCCCTCGGGAGCAGACATTAAGTGTATATTATATATCACAATCCGTCGTAGTCCAGGTAGGTATAACTTATTTATACTGTATATCGGCACGTTAATTCTGCCTTGCGTATATTAAAATATTGAAAAAAAGTTGACTGCAGTAAAATAATGCCACGGCAGTGCCGTGGCGCCCGCTACGGCACTGTCCAGGATCGCTGATTACATTTAATATATATTATGCAAAGCGCAACAAAAACCTCTCTATTTCCTAAAAAAGCTTCGCGGTAAAGGGTTAACAAGGCCCAATAAATTTCTCAACTTCCGAGCGAATCAATCATCAAAAACCTTATTAAATGTTACATATATTTACTTGAAACAAAAATTATATAATGAGATGCCATTTCAATATGGATCCTAATCTATATTATGCTATAACTCTGTTGTCAAGTTTAAAAAAAACATGTCAAAAAGTTTGTTAATAGAAGTTTTTTTAGACATTATAATCATTCACGTCTCGCGCTCCATAATTTTTTTTACCGTTAATCTGGCCCAATAAATTTCTCAACTTCCGACCCAATAAAATCGTCAAAAACCTTACTCTACATACTATAGCTCTGTTGTCAAGTTAAAAAAAGTCAACTGAAAAGTTTAATAGAAGCTTTAGACATAACCTGCAATCATTCAAGACATGTCTCACACTCCTTATTGGTCCATTAGAAATGTTCTCGATATGATTTCGTTATCTAAAATCTCAGTTCATCACCTTGGTTTCTCTTTATGTCTCATGAAGAGGAGCCAGGAAAAGTAGTTTGCTGAAAGGATTTGTCTTTAGCTGGCGTTTATATGAAATGAGATGTATTTTTTATTCTCCACCCTGCAGTCTCGCATCTAATGAACTAAATTAAGAACAGATGAACTGTCGATATTGAAGAAACTATATATTGTCTGTTTTGAAATATCAATAATACCATCGTCTCACGACTTGCTCCCAAATTGACCTTGTCGCTCAGTTGGTTGGACTAGTAAACCGAAAATCACAGTTTCGTATCCCAACCCAGTATGGTTCGTTCACTCGGAACAACACCTATATAACCGCATTGTGCCTACTATAGCATCACTTCATAACAGAAGTATTAAAACAAACGTTTACACAAAGTTCCAAGCTAATAAGTTTAGGATTTATATGGGAATTTGATCGCCTGTTGGTCACTTCATATCGTACTTCATATCGTCTATTTGTAGGTGACGAGTAATTTTGAAGTTCGTTTAAATTACGTACTAATAAGCGAGCTAATAAGCCTTCAATTAACAGCGCCATGCAAGGTCACCTACTAAGTTACCTACTAAGGGGCTGACTACATGTCGTGTCACGAAATTCTTTCCTCGGACGCAAAAGGAGATTTGAATTAACGTTTAGATTTGTTTACATCTAAACTAAACCAATTCTTCTTTGTACATTTAATTTATGCGAGTTTCAAAACCACATTAAGATCCTCATCAATCGCGTGAGCCAGCCGGGCTAGCCCAGTTAACCAGACTCATGCAAACAGCCCCTAACTTTAAGTACTAAAAGTAGTAGAGGATGTGTCAAAGTTCCTTTTGTCCTTTTGATTAAGTATTATAATTTTTTTAACAATTTATAACAAAAGTATCTAGAAATAACCAAGCAACAATCAGAAATAACTATTACGTTCATTCCAGTCCTTGAAGTTGGTCTTTTTTATCAAATTGGGACGAGTTTAATTAGAATGTTGATTTGTTATTGCATGAATAACCATTGCTTTGTTATTGCCAAGGACAAAATCGTTAATGCAGGTTATAAATGCATGCACACTAACCATAAACCTGCATGTCTATAAATAATTATAGTAATATCCAAAACGCTCGTACGACCGACCCAATTTAACTAACTTTTGTGCACTTGTACAAGTATATACGCGAAAATCATGCATGAACATTATCACCTCAGCGCCAACAAACTTACAAAAAGATTATAAAACGTGCCACTTCTGTCATAAATATTCTTAATATAGAAGTATATTTGACATACCTTGAACACGAAAGAAATGTTAAACAGCCGAACTATCGTGCATTTTGCCTCTACCCAATAATGTCTTAATTATAAGCTACAAATATTCATAGAGCTTTAGGTTTTATTTCATATAAGCAAAGTCGAAGGTATAGAAATGTTACGATGTTGGAGTATAACATCATGGTTTTCTATAAACAGATCAGGTTTTCTCATTCAATTTCCCTTAAAACGTGTTCCTGACTTTAGAAATATATCGAATTTCTAAATTTAATAAATCCAGTTGTTCTCTCGTGCAAGCAGGGCACATGTATGTTTTAACTCTGTCATGTATATAGCACTCAAAATGACAATGACGGAAATGTTCTTCTATCTCAGTATATGCAGGTGTAAAAAATGTAGCCAGCCACCATCTGTCACTGTCAATAAAGTGATTTAACTAATCTGAAGAATGAAGAGTATTAAAATACATTTTAACATTCATGCAATGCTCCACCGCGCATGCAATTGAACTGAGACAACATCGACTTCAGCAAAATACATAAATAAATACATAAATAAACAAACAAACAAACAAACAAACAAACAAACAAACAAACAAACAAACAAACAAACAAACAAACAAACAAACAAACAAACAAACAAACAAACAAACAAATAAATAAATAAATAGGTAAATAAATAAATAAATAAAATTCCATAATTTGCTAGCTAGGTTTTATAAATTTCAAACAATCGACCTTTAATTGTATATGGTACATCATTAAGCATATCATTATAAGATATTCGCAACTTGTTTTTAACCCTTCAATAGCGCTCCGCACAGATGACGTCGGTGTTGTCAATTTCATTATGTTTGCGGTCCACATTTTTCATTAATTCTTTTTCATTAGTTGCTAACAAAAGAAAAACGTTCATTTTGAATCGCTTGAGAGTTGATTTTGGTTGGTTTGTCCGCATTTTAGGTTTATAAATAGCAACTGCGCGCTTTGCTATTGTGTATGGTACATTATTAAGCAGGCGCGGCGTGGCCCACCGGGACACCGGGCCCCAACACGATTTGTAGGTTGTGGGCCCCCAAGACAAGTACATGTAATAGTAATTATTTGTCGATTTGGGGTCCAAGTACGTACAGAGCTGTAGGGTCTTAATACACAAATGATGTCACGTTCACGCCGGCTAAGGGGTGGACCATTAGAAATCAAGGGAGGGGGGTGTGAAAAATAAGTGTGCATGAATTTTTTTTCAGCTCAAATTCCCTGAAGGATTTCTGTTTTCAGTGTGCAAGCTCTGCAGGAATTTTTTTAATAGGGTTTTTTAATCCATACGCGAAAGGATGCCAGTCCAAAACTGACCACGTGGCACTTTATAAAAACAGCGAGATGTGGCTAGGGACCGTGGAACGATTTTTGTATTGGGGGGGCTGTTCACAAAAGGGACTCTTCTGGGTTGTCCGGGGGCATGTCCCCCCGGGAATGTTTTAAATCTAGAGTCTCGAAAATGCCATTTCCTTGCATTTTGGGGGAAGAATTTACAGAATTCTGAAGGTCAGGAAACTCTCAAAAGACAACACTTTGTTTGTTTGTTTCCATCAGAATAGATTAAGATTTATATATAAGAGCAAAGCAGAACAAACGCCCAACACAACATATTGTCAACAGTGACAGCTAACAGTCCGATATTCTGCTGATGCAACTCGTGTTCAGTGTTCACTGAGTGGACCATGACTAATTTCTGGTATGCTCCCTTGCTTTGTATTGTTGATATAATGTTCAAGTGCAGACCGCTGCGTGTGCTAGAGTGACTGATTGAACAATTTTTCTGTCTATTGCAATAGAAAAATTATTTCAAGCCCTCCCAGCCCCCCCCCCCCCCCCCCCCCCCCCAGTTCCGCGGTCCCTGGGCCTGCAAATACAAGTACAACCAGCGATCATATTAAAGCGGTGAATAGCGGCTTGCAACACTATTAAAAAGACGATGATGATAAATATCAGTGTTCAAAAGTGTTTCTCTGTGCTTTGGAGGGTTTATAAAATTGAACCACTCAATAAAAAGTTGCACAAAAACATCAGGCGCTATTTCGAATTTATTTTGCATTTACTTTAAATTGCATGCATAACGACATAATATTAAACCAGCCACTTTGGAAACATAAATTCAAGAGAGAAAAAAACAGAATGAGATAAAAGAAATCTCTGAGGGGTTGAAGGGCGTCCTCCAGTGCACGTTTTCAGGCCTGTTCCCATCTGCTGTCTCTCCCAAAGTCTAAATTCGTTTAAATTTTTATTTCCAATTTTTATTTTTTATTTGAGATAATTAATATAAATGAAATAAGGAAATTTTATATAACAATGAATAATAGATAGTTTGCAGTGTTTGAAACTACTTGAAGTTTCTAAATAGTATATTTGACGACTGTTTAATCAGTGAGCTTTTCCTTTTTATCATATGATAAATCACACGGTGCACTTTGCTTGCACGAATTTTTTTGTTGTTGTTGATCGTTTGCACGATTTTGTTTTCTTTATAATTTTCCTTGCGCGAATTTTCCTTGATTTCTAATGGTCCACCCCTAATCTCAGCATTCCTTCATATAGATATGACGTCATCGGTATATATGTCTAAAAATACAATCTGTTTTTATTCTAACACAGGGATAATTCGATGATTCCAAGCCTTTTTGGTTAATATATTAGTCAGAAAAAGTGCTTCCTTCATATAGAAATTACGTCATCGGTATATATATATATCAAAAAATAGAATATGCTTTTATTTTAACACTGGCATAAATGGATGATTCCGAGCATTTTTGGTTAATATATTAGTCAGAAAAAGTGCTTCCTTCATATAGAAATGACGTCATCAATATATATGTCTAAAAATAGAATCTGTTTTTATTTTAACACAGGCATAATTGGATGATATTCCGAGCATTGTTGGATTTAATTCTACAGTGCTTACGACTTACAAGTTGTGAGTCACGCTTTCATAAAAACATGCATGTTGGTGGAAAATAAGTTGGATTACTTGGACACCACTCACATAAATCACATTTCAACATAAACTATTAATACTATTTCAAGCAATCTTTTTAATAAAAATCTATTGTATTAAAGAATAGATAAAGTGCACGCGTTCGGTTGGATTGTAAATCATTAAACCTAAGAATATAAGATGTTTCCATAATTATTATATTATATAAACTTACAGTGTCTCTATACCGGTAGCAGTCGCTGCCCAACCCCCCTGCCCTCTGAGAATGGCCCTCTGGAATGTCATCTCCCGGCCCCTATTTAGGAGCCACGTCGCGCCTGTCATTAAGCATATAATTGCAAGATATTTGCAACTAGTTTTTGACCCTTTCAATTCCCGTCCGTGGTTTTTCCCTGTGACGAGTGGACTATAAAATACGTAATAAAATACGAGAAAAATACGTAAGACTTCAAAGTCGTAGCGCACGAGCGAGAAAAAGCTAATCGTATGATCTTGTACTTCAAGTGTCAAATATAGTCAATAGTTGAGCTAAATTGGGGATACTGTAGAGTTTATTATTCGAAGGGGAAAACCAAGACACACAGAACCAAGAGAAAACCCATCGAGGTACATAAGAAAATCAACAGCTCTAAACTCACGAGTCTAAGTGCTACATAGGAAGTGAGCGGGGGAGCGGGGAGGCGTTGGTAACGAGTCCACTAGAGACGACGCTCGTTCTCCCCAACCTTCTCGAGTGTTATTTAAACACAGAACGTCCACTTTCCATTTCTTTTATAAAATAAGACTAAGAAATATGTCCTGACGTAATAATTGAGTTTACAATAATAATATATTTAACAATTAGACAACGAGCCCGAGTAATTGTCTATGGGCAGGTGGTCGACGAGGCACAGCAGAGTTGACTATCGTTCATAAACAATGACGAGCTGTCTAATTGTTTTAGTATAAATTATAACTAGTCGGAAAACTATTATTTTGAAAAACAAACTGAACCCTCCACAAACTGCGAGTGTTTTTCCATTATTTTGCATTTAAAACTCGACTCTTTCGCTACTGTAGCAGTCTACCAATAGACATACATCAAGTAGCTCAGCCAATAAGAATGCAGCATTTATAATTGATTGATTTAACTATTTAATCTAATTACTTATTTACTAATAATTTACTAAAATTAAAATATTCATTTTATATCGATTGATAATTGATTGATTGATTTAGTTTGACGCACACGTGTGAATTAAACATATCTCAGCCAGCCGTACATAAAATTTTTAAAAGACAGTAAGTAACAGGCTGACCACAGATCAACAAACAAACATATATTCAGCTTTATTAAAAGTTTTGAGCACAGCTTCATTTTATATCTATTACACTTTTGCTGGTATTCTCTTGTTGTTGTTGTTTTAATTTTATAGTCACCGGGTTTTTTATTTCACAATCTAGGTTATTAGTCCTTTTAATTTTGCTTTTATGAACAATTCGAGTGAACTGCATCTTGTGGTGATGCTGAATGACGGTCTAAAGAATAAATAAATAAATAGATGAATGAATGAATGAAGGAATGAATGAATCATCGTTCTTATTATTATCTTTATTTTTTTATATATTTTTATCATCATCTTATTACTATCGATTAATGTTAATGTTATTATTATTATTATTATTATTATTATTATTATTATTATATACATGAAAACATTTCTCAATTCTGATTGGCTGAGAGGAGTGCAATTTTAGTATAATTCAGTGCAGAAAAAAGAAAGACTGCAAATTTTGTAATTTTTTAAATTTGCACAAAAATCATTTTTTTATTAGAAAAAAAGTTCCATGTATGTTATTTGAACAAAGAATTTTCATTAGAAAGATTTTCTTTATGATAAATTTTTTCATGTATATTATTAATAAGTAATAGCATGGTTTCGAGTGCAATTTGAAAAAAAAACACGCACTCGCGAGTTTTTCAAAGACCTCAAATAGCACTCGTCCTTCGTACTCGTGCAATTTTGATAGTCTTTGAAAAACTCACTCATGCATGTTTTATTCCAAATTGCACTCGAAACTATGCTATTACCTATACTTATTACCTATACTTATTATTATTATTATTATTATTATTATTATTATTATTATTATTATTATTATCATCATGATGATGATGATGATGATGATGATGTGATCATCATCATCATTATTATTATATGATTATTATTATTATTTTTATTATCTTTAAAATGAATAGTATCGGATTGTCTCTGAGCCTCATTGCGAATATAAGATTCTTTAAACACTAACGACCAAAGGCTTTTTTTAAATTACAACTTCATTTTTGTACCATCAGTGCGCAGAGTAACGATGGAGTAAGACTCTGAAACGTCGTACAAAACTAAAGTTTTAATTTTTAAAAAAAGCCTTTGGTCGCTAGTATTTATAGAATCTTATATTATTATTATCACTATCATTATGGCCATAATCATCATTATCAGAACGACCATTATCATTATCATTATCACTGATTATCATTATCGTTATCATTATCATTACGATAATTATGGTTATTATTATTATTATTATTATTATTATTAACATCATCATTATCATAACGACCATTATCATAACGACCATTGTCATTATCGTTATTATCGTGATCGTTATGATCGCTTTGATCTTTATCATTATATTAGTTTAATATTGTTAATATTCCGCAGATCGCACATCAGCTCATTTAAGAAAATGTAAGGCTTGGGAAAGTAACAAATCGCTTATTGCTGTTGTTATCGTTATTTTTACTATTCGTGATGCATAAATTATAAGCATCACATATAAAGATCAACAAACTATGAATAAATTAACATGTTCGAGTGCAACTAAGTGAAACATACGTGACCATACTATTATAAAGGATAAAGAATAAAGGAATGATGGGAAAGAAGGATGCGGATCAATGTGGCCGTGTCGAGGCATATCAAAGGCGCTCTAGGTTACCGCCATACGACACAGTTCAGACCACGGATCACAGCTAAGATGTTAGGTTTTTTTATGGAGGGAGGAAAACTGAAAAACCCGGCGAAAAACCCTCGAAGCACAGGAGAGATCAACTACAACTCAACTCACACGAGTTCCCCGTCTAACCGGGCTTAACTTTTAGTGAGACAGCGCGATATACAGCACACGCCACCCACCCATGCCCCCGTATTATACGTGTAATGCTCTCCGGTATTGTTAATATAGAATGATGGCCAAGGTGAATTAAGGTTAGGATGATAAAGTACTGATATTGTAAGTTTAACTATATTAGCATGCAGTACAGGTATTAAAGATGTCAGTGGAAAGCTGGAGACACTGATCTCTATATAACTGGATTGCTCATCCCGCTCAAAAAATGAAGCCAGCCCAGATGACGAATTTAGAGTACCAAGATGGCCGCCACTGAAACTTTGTATGTTTTCGTAGCACGAATAGAGACGAAAAAAGCGACATTAAAGATATTTCTCAAACTCATTAATAATTCATGAGCTAATTATCCAATAATAAAGACCCATCTAGTCACGGGATTGCATTTGGATAACTAAGTCAAACACGGTGTCTCAGAACACTACAATACATTTGATCGGCATAGGTAATTAGGATATTTGAGGAAGGTCACTAGTGATCTTCCTGAAATATCTAATTACCTATGCAAACTATACTTGTGTTCATTTGAGAAGCTATTTAAACAACTCGAGCTCGTGTCCCACCGGGATATCCAAACACTCGAAAACAATTAACAAAAACACTCGGCCTTCGGCCTCGTGTTTTCATACATTGTTTTCTCGTGTTTGGATATCCCGGTGAAACACTCGCTCTCGTTGTTCAAATATTACTTCTGCTATTGGTATCAAACAAAGAACACTGTAAAAGGTTTACAAGCTTAGTTTTTGCATTTATTAATATTATTAAGCAGTAAAACGTGTTATTTCGTAGTCTTAACTCTGCCCAGTAATCGATAAACTTGCCTGTATCACAAAACTCGTAAAACCAACGAAATCAGTCATTTACTCAGTTTACTTAGTTATTTATATACCTTTGGTATTAAAGCATAAGTCTTTACAAAGCTTTGAAGTATGTAGTTGACAATTTCGGACTGTATTTGTTTGTATTTCCCTTCTGTTTTCCAGTGGTAACGGTAAATTGACATCTGACAATTGTTTATTTGTTTTAGGGCTTTTCCGGCTCTTAACTATTCTTAAGCCCGCAAGGAAACTGGACCTGGAGTACGAATATGGCTGCCAGTGCATGGCTTTAAATGTTTACTGCTGACCAGAAAGGATGAGCACTGCAGTTCGGATCAGAGAAGAAACCAATATTACAGAGCAAAGCAGAGTCTGATGCAGTAAACATTAGATGCAGAAAGTCTTATAAACGGAAGGAATAACGCATTTACATTAATTGTCAGTTGTTTGCTGTAATAATTGTCAGTTGTTTGCTGTACAAGCTGTGTTAGTTAGTAATACTCAGAAAAACTCTGAGCTCTAAGCGGGACTCGAACCCACAACCTTCTGAATGCTAGCCAGACGCTCTAACCATTGAGCCACTAGAACTCAGATAGCAATGGTTGCCAATAGACATTGTTGCCAAAAAGTAAAGACCCTGGGTACGAAGTTGGGTATTGCATGCTTTAACAAAAGCTTGAAGGCAAGTTACAACAACGGAGACTGCAGACCTGCTAGATATTGTGGCCCGCGTGAAGTTAGGACGTGGCTATATATATTCGCTTCTAACTATAAAGAAACGGCGGCAAGTTAAATGCGTTTTGTACAATATTGTGTAGCCAGAAGATCACGCCTATATTCCTTTACAATCACTACAGGGCTAAGGTGCAAACTACATGCGCATTTTATATTCAATCCTAATAAAATATATAGTTCATCGGATTATAAAAATGGTAAACGTCGTAAACTGTAAAAAAACCCAACATGAAACCAAAAACCTATGAAATGAAACATCAAAAGTATTGTCCGTTTTACTGTCATGGTTAATCGCGTTACTGTTATAAAAGAGTTTTTAAAATTTTGTTGCAATTCAGTTCCTGCAATTCAGACTGGTGTTTGACTAATAATCACACTTCCTATTGGTTGTTATTTTTAACTTGTTAAAACAGAAACCTATAAAATTCAAAACAGGAAGTTCCCAAACAAATTTCATAAAATAAATGAGTCAAGTTGAGGAACTGAATTGCAACAACATTTTACGAACACCTCTATTGCCACAGCAATAAAGCACGTAGCACTCTACTTTTCTGATTCATTTCAGTAATATTCATGAGCGTATACTCACAGAAAAAT